>ML270793.1:31207-86897 GCA_005239495.1 Nicotiana undulata | reverse complement strand
CTCCCTAACCTTCCGCGTTCGCGTGCCTCTGCCCGCGTTCGCGAAGAACAACCTACCTGACCCTAGACCCCACCCTATAATACTACGTGTTCGCTAGAGGGGCGTCGCGTTCGCGTAGAGCAGTTCCCCCCATCCCCTCCCCATAGCTCCGCGTTCGCGCCCGTACCCCTGCGTTCGCGTAGAACAAAACCCAAGCCACACTATTTACCCTTCGCGTTTGCGAGCCCTTGGCCGCGTTCGCGAAGGGTATCACACCAGGCATCAGAAACCTGCAACATCACACCAGATTTTTCATGTTTTCACACCCCGATAGCTACCCGAAACTCACCCAAGCCCTCAGGGCTCAAACCCAAAAACACACACGACTCCCAAAACATCTTACGAACTTATTCAAGCATTTAAATCACCAAAATATCATCAAGAACATCGAATCAAACCTCAAAACTCTTAGAATTTTCTCAAACTTCATAAACTTCTAAATTTCCCATTTTTAATTTGAATCACGTCGTTTCAAGTCCGTTTCACACCAAATTTTATAGATAAGACAAATAACATATAATAAACCTGTTACGGCTCCGGAACCTTAATACGTGCCCGGTAACACGGTTTTCACTTAATAATTTATTTTCAAATTTCTTTATTATTTCCAAAAAACAATTTCCTTTAAAAATTTATTTCTCGGGCTTGGGACCTCGGAATTCAATTCCGGGCATACGCCCAAGTCCCATATTTTCCTACGGACCCTCCGGGACCGTCACATCACGGGTTCGGATCCGTTTACCAAAAATGTTGACCAAAGTCAACTTTATTCATTTAATTATCAAAAATTCCATTTTTCATCCAATTTCAATGTGAAGACTTCCCGGCTACACGTCCGGGCTGCGCACGCATATCGAGGTGAGATTAACGGAGGCTTTAGAGGCCTCAGAACACAGATTTAGCTAGAATTATGTTAGGATGACCTTTTGGGTCATCACATAAACATACGTTCATCCTCAAACGTGCTAAGAACTGCACGGGAGTCATCAAAATCACTATTTAACACCTCGTGCACCTACCCATGTTACCACAACTCAGTTGAGCACATTATCTCGATCCACTTTGAAGATATCCTCTTTCATATAGGCAAAAGCCTTAGAGCCCAGTTCTAATGTCTGAAATTCTCTACCAAGCCTGTTTCCAACATACGAACACCGTATCAATCACCACACGATGTACCAAAACATGACTGCATACCTTTGTTGAATCCACACTGTGCGCCACTTCCTTCACAGGACCATAATAACATTCCCTGATCATAATAGCCGATATTTACCGAATATGATGCCTACAATGCACCCCATGACATATATAAGTCATGTTCTAACTCTTTGTAATAACGCCACGATAGAGGAAATGTGTAGAATTTTATAACCAATTGCCGAGTCAACAAATCATTGAGTTTATACTCCTGACAAGAGTCATCACCTCATTCTGAATCAAATAATGGCATTTGCTCTTTAATACACTTCATATAATATGATTGCACTGATCCTAGATCCAATAATCGTGCCTCACCTAGTACGAACTACTCAGGCAGTAAGACACCCCAGACACGACCAAAAGTCTCATATGATGCCACAATATGCCAATAGGTTACCAACTCGAATTTTCTACATAAGGAAAACGAACTTTGGAAGGGACTACTCAACCCACGCAACTAATAAAAACTTTCCTCAAAAAATGGTAAACAAAACACACAAAATAGAATATAGAAAACCGTACTCAACATCACACTGTTGTGGCGTGCAATCCGATCAAAATAGCATACCCGTGGCGGCGAGCCACCCGATCCACACATAAAATTCACATAAGGAGATACAAACCGAGCTAAGTCGCTCATTACTACAAAATACTGAATATCGGTCACAAGCAATGCTAAGTGCATAATACCATCTGTCACGACCCCAAATCCTAACCGGCCGTGATGGCGCCTATCGTGGAACTAGGCTACCCAACAATCACCTATTTATACTTTCTTTCACAAATCTCAATTTATTTTTCAACATTTCATAAATGTTTAAAATTTCCAAATCTTTGAGCAAAACAAAATAAACATGTCTATAACCATCCTCAGAATCTGGAGCCAACGGGTCACGAGCATCTAAGAATGATACCAATAATACTACTGTCATAATACAAGTCTCAGAACGAAGTACTATGTACAAAATAAAGAAAGGGAAAATAGCGATGTTGTGGACACTGGACAGCTACCTCAATATCCCAACCCTAGCTCCGCATGGACTAAGATGGTTAACGCTCGGTACCAGCCCTTGAATCTGCACACAGAGGTGCAGGGAGTAATGGTGAGTACGCCAACTCAATAGTAATGAAAATAAATCAAGTCTGACAGTAAGAAAACACACAAGAACTAATCACCAAATCACAATGGATAAAATATTGTCTCCCAACAGTGTAAACATTTGAACAAATATGCTTCAAAAGTCAAATCAGTAAAAATACTTTGAACATGTATGATTTCCAGTGAATTCAGTAAAATACCCAAGAAGTATTAGTTTAAAGCTGAAATGAATCATAAATAGTTACCCCGACAAGCAAGTATCATAAACCTCCCCTCGGGCAAAACATCACTCAGAATTAGTCACTCAGCACCTAACAATCACTCAGTATCAGTCACTCAGAACCTCACAATCACTCATGCCTCCTAATCACTCGGCACTCAGCACTCACACTCAGTAGGTACCTGCGCTCACTAGGGGTGTACAGACTCCGGAAGGGCTCCTACAGCCCAAGCGCTATAAACAACCAAATCATGGCATCAATCACTCTGGCAGTCGGCCTCTCACATATCATAACAGTGTAACATACTGCAGCGTACAACCCGATCCAAAAATATCCTCATAATATTAGCTCTCGGCCTCACTCAGTCAAAAACTCTCAAAATGCCGCTCGGGCCATAAATAAATGGGGGTCTCGACCCAAAACAGTATTTTATATCATGAAATAATATCAACAAGTTTGAGTATCAAAAATAGTTTAACCTGAATGACTGAGTGTAAATCATAATTACCACGGTGAGGAATATCAGAAAACAATCCCCCAAGGGGTTTAAACAGATCGGCACGAGGCCCCAAACATGGCTTACAGCCCAAATATATCAAAAACATAAATATACTATTTATCATATGATTTAAAAGTAGCTTCGGAACTCAATAGTTGCCTCGAGAAGAACCAGTTTCAAATTCCCCAAATTAGTGCACGCCACACACTCGTCATCCAGTGTGTACGTCACTCCAAAATAGTGAAAAGATGCTAAGTCCGGGGTTTCATACCCTCAGGACAAGATTTAAAGTCATTACTTACCTCAAGCCAGCCCGAAAAGCTACTCCGCAATACTATTGCCCCTCAAATCGGCTCCCAAATGCTCCAAGTCTATCAAAATCAGATTTACAACATCAAAATATGCTAGGGAAACGAAACCCAGTCGAAAACTATCAAATTTAGGCAAACTTCCCGAAATTAGCCAAACCCGACCCCCGGGCCCACATCTAGGAACTTGATGAAATTTACACCATAAGGATCCTCGTCCTCCCACGAGTCTATACATATTAAGAACACTGAAATCGGAGTTCAAATGACCCCTCAAATTCCCATTTTAAGGTCTCTTAATCTCAAGCCCTAATTACTCATTTTGCACTGTTTTCCCCAAAATTTCCACCACTAATCAGACCTTTAATCACATATAAACGAGTTTAGAGTCCAAAAACCTTACCTCAATGAAGACTATCGATTTCCCTCTTCAAAAACCCTCCAAAAGCTTGAAACTCGTATGACAATGGTGAAAAGAAGACCAAAATTCGCTAAGTCCACCTTATATACTTTCTGCCTAGGCATCTCGCACATGCGGACTGATTCTGCGGTTAATAGACCGCACCTGTGGTTTCTCATAAAATGGCCAAACTCGCATCTGCGGACCAGGCGCCGCACATGCAGTCCCGCAGATGCGCCCAATTAACCGCATCTGCGGTTCTTCCCCTGATGGCCTCATACCGCACCTGTGATCCACCTGTCGCTTCTGCGGTCCAAAATTCGCAGGTGCGGAAATGACAGCAACAACAAAACTTCAGCAGTAAAAATAACTTCCAAACTTTCCGTTGATCACTCAAAACCATCTCGACGCCCTCGGGACCCCAACCAAACATACCAACACATACCATAACCTCATTCAATCTTAGTCGAGCCTTTGAAACACGAAAAACAACGCAAAAACACCAAAATCACGTCGAATTCAAGCCTGTGAACTTTAAAATTTCTAAATTCCACCAACGATGCCGAAACCATCCAAAACACCTCTGATTGACCTGAAAATTTGCACACACATCCAAAATGACATTACGAACCTGCTCCAAGTGTCGGAATTCCATTCCGACTACGATAGCCTATTTTCCACTGCCGACCGAAAATCACCAAAAACTAACTTTCGCCAATTCAAGCCTAATCTATACCGGACCTCCAAACTACATTCCAAATACAAATCTAAGTCCCAAATCACCTAACGAAGCTACCCGGGCCATAAGATCCTCATTCCGAGATCGTTTACCAAGAAGTCGACTCTCAATTGACTTTTCCAACTATAAGGCTACTTTAAGAGACTAAGTGTCTCAATTCTCACTACAACCATTCCGAACCCGAGCCAACCGACTCCAACACATCATAAACAGTATAAACAAAGTATGACAAGGCAAAAACAGGAATAACTGTGCAAATTCTACGGAACGACCGGCCGGGTCATTACACCATCCCTAGGGAGACATATAGCACCATAAGCTACACAACTGAGGTGCGATATATGATCTGAATCTCACGAGCCATTCTGCTCACATAACACCATCGGTACTGTCACAACCCAAACTGATGGGCCGCGACGAGTGCCCGAGTCCTGCCTGTCGAACACACTCAATCATGTGACTATGATATAAACACGAACATGCTGAATTACGAGAATAACATGCACGAGGAAAACCTGTCCAAAAGACATATATACATATACGTGCGGATTACAGTGGGCGAGCCGACAAGGCCACGATATACAACTATATACCCAAAACTAGAAGCCGACAAGGCCACATACTATGAAACTGTACATAACTGTCTACAGACCTCTAACAGAAATACAACTGTACAAAGATGGGACTGAGCAGTGTCATACACATACATGTATATACAAGCATATCGTACCAAAATCAAAAGCAGCTCCGGATCAAGTGGAGCACGCCAACTCTCGCTGACCAAGGATCCTAAGAAGGGGGACCGTCGACTTCCCTACCTGCACCTGCGGGCATGAAACACAGGCCCCAGGGAATAGGGCGTCAGTACGAATAATGTACTGAGTATGTAAGGCATGAAAATCCGCACATAAGAGACATAGATGAAACATGGAATAAAGAAATCCATCTGTACGGATGAATAACTTTATAAATACTGCAACATTTATAATAACATGCACGTGAATATAAATGATGTGTTATGCATAGGTATAGGTGTACATTATATCATCAAGCCTCTGAGGGCATCCCATCATATCGTTTCGGCCACTGTGGGCAACATCATCAACATATACCAACTGATCAGGTGGTGGTGCATATATAACGTCGTAACCATACATATATATATATATATATATATATATATAAATACGCGTATATAACACCATCTGGTCATGGGTCAATGCACATGTATAAATGAATGAAATGCATGAAAAATATGTAATAATCTCAATATTCCTTCCGGATAAACTTTTTCAACTGCGTATTATACTGAGACTCATGAACAGAAGATATAATAATATGTCACATGAGGAATCAAGAACACAGAGACCCCTAGTATTTCTATGAATAAAAAAATGTGTGTTTGCTCGTTTCTTCTGTATAACTTGGATCATGCCACAAAAAAAAGAAGGAAATGCCTTAACATACCTGAAGTAGGAAAAAATCCGTGGAAAACTACAGAATTTGATAGAGCACAACGTGCCTGCTGAGTTCATATTTAACGTAAGAGCTTCTTAGACCTTATACCTATAGCTGGAAAATAACTGAAGCTTTTCACTAACTCTTTTCTCTTATTTCCTTTCTTCCTTTTGTTATTATGGAAGACTTTGGTAGAAGAACTAAAGAGTAATTTGGATGACCAATTCCACAAGGAAATTGACACTCTGAAAATGAAGTACAATGTAATGAATTTTGCACGTTTCACTATTATATAGTCATTCTACGTTCCTTAATACAGAAGAAAATAACTAAACTCCTCTGCCCAAAAAATGAATCAAACTTTTACAAGAGATCCAATTTTTAAAAGAGACCACAATTTTGTATATATACGTTGTGTATTTAAAAGTCTTACACGTTGATGTTGGTAGACACTAATCTTATATGCCTACTTAGTCATTGGTCTTGTGATCTTCTTTTGCTGCCACGTCTCATTTTCACAATTTAATAATTAACTAGGTAATGTCCCATTACTCGATAATTAACCAATCACTCGTATAATTTAAAAATTGTCTCAAATTACTTAAAATATCTACTTATTTTTAATATACTTATATATCATATACCGTGGTCATATGGTACCTTGTATGGTAGTAGTCCATAATTATCGGATATTATCGCTCAGTCCGTATTTTATCCCAAATTGGCCACCTTCAACAAAACTCGTTTTCTTTAATTCGTGTACCCTTTGTCATTCATGACACTTACTTATCGCTTATTATAAATAGCATACATACGTTAACCTCAAAATAATCTGATCCCCGAGTCTACGACGATTAACTGAAGACAAAACTTTAACGTACGAAAGCGCGAGATGTAACAGCTACGCGGAATCTCAACACATAAGAAAATTATCAAGCCATATTACAACGCACACGACACAATATAGTATTACATGAAATATCAAATGCCAAAATAACATCCAACATTCTAATACTCCTCCATGAGGAGCGGTATACTGAAATAAGCACATCTGGCCTGATATAGAGCTCATATTCATATTTAAATCCATCCACAGACCTCAAGCCGATTCTGATCGCACCGTATTAGGCTAATAACCTTTCAAGGGTTCATTTTAACCCCTTTTTCCATAACACACAAGAGAAACCATCATAAACAGAACAAACTCCCGTAGTCCACATCCAAATGAACCGTGCGCCCTCTAGGCATAAATTCTCAAATAAGCGATATTACCACATTCTTCATACTTTGTTTAAATCTTCAATCAATCGAGTGACTACAATGGCACACTTGTACAATATTCCCGTTAGATATGCTTCCACGACCGTCCGCAAAAGGTAACAAGTCTGCACATCCATACCACCGGCCGCACTAACGCTGTAAAGCAAATCAAGAATCTATATCCATGACGCAAAGACTCTTTCATAATACACCGATCTCAGGTGACGCTAAAGACAATACCAGCATACTCTAAACATTCAAATCACTTCCTGCTCGTCCGAGCTCGTGACATCCTTGCCAACACTGAACCGCAACCCTGATCCTCACTTTCAAATTTCATACCGCTCATCGCACCTAACATGCCAATATGCGATAGTACAAGAATTTCATCATAACTCCTGAACCACTAATAGAGTGAACATTTCATCACATAGAAACTTTTATCTTAACTCATTCCTAGAGAACCATAGGAATACAAGAGTGAATTATCATAATCGTTGAACATGCAAATCCTCAAGTAGTGGCCTAAACCACCATAGCCCTTCCGGGATCCGCCCACACATAACATGCCAAAATCTTTGATATTTCCAAATGAAATTTATTACAAAGTCCGTCAAACCTCGCACGTACTATCACAAATCACATGCATAACTTGATCACGCTGAAGGAACTGATCACCGCCAACATTATGCCAATTCAACCATGGCTAACCAATCTAACTTCTTCTAATTCATCCTTAACTTGCCCTAAAGATAATAATAGCTTCATTCCTTACATCACAAGCCAAAACCCGCACTCATCTTGAGTGACCCCATTCCACGAGACCACATTTGTCTCCAAACCCATGAACCATTTCATATGCTCCTTGCACGCACATTCGCATCTTCTACTGGTACACCCAATCTGATAATTCATCTATGAATCCGAAGTCATTTTGTCTTTTCCCCCAAAATGCTACTCTGCAAGTAGAAAATATCATAGAACATTCTATGCCTCTTATCATAATTCTCAACAAAAGCTCGATTCTTAACCATACCGCGGGTTTGAAATCCTTAGGCACCGTATTTTCACCTTTGAATTCTCTAGGACCGTTGTTAAGAGTCACCCACTCTGGCTTGGTCCCGAATATAATATCCTGAAACAACTATTATACAACTCTGGAAGCCACCGAGATTCTTTCTTCATTGTTGACATGATCTTGCACAACCAACCCGCCTAATTCCTCGAAATCTTTCTATTAGCATTTCATGAACACTCTAAATCTCTAGCAACATTCACCTATTCGACCTCTTACTGGATAGTTAGTAAAATCCTTCACAGAAGCTTCGCCAATCACGCGACCGCTGACCTGCTCACAGGAGATAACCCACATGTGGAAATTACATGCCGACATATTCCAACGTCGCAGCACGAGGTACAATCACTACGTCATCAATAACCCATCCTGAGACCATGCTCATTCACCAACTGAACCAGTTCGTTCACTCCTTATGGACATTAACTAAATGTGCGACAATACCTTCCAATTCAAAGTTATATTGCATACCTTTTTCATATCAAGCAACTCCTTTATGTTGCATCCAATACGTCGCCGTATAGTAGCCAATATTTCAAATTAATACCGTGGACCCGATCACCGTCCACGAAAATTCCCAAATCACCCTAAAGTTTTCCTGAAGGTGTGCAGTTATCCTGCCACTGAACCCATATCCTACTCTGCCACTCTCCCACTTTGGTCAAACTCGCTCATTTAAGCAACTACTTGACTTTTTCTTTTACACCTGGCCTTCTAGAAATTTAACAACCGCCTGACACTTCCCACATGTCCTTCCTCATCCTTTGCTGACGAGTTGTTACCTTAAATCAATATCTATCTCTGTAGCACTTGCACCGATAGATCGCTACTAACTGCAACCCTTTCCGAAGATCCTCCTTCTCGAGCCGTGAGCATTAGAAATACCCATTCAATCCTGAACCACCGCACCCTGGCATCTCTGACAACCGCTTCTCCAATACTATCTCACAGTATCCTCCCCCAAAGGCAAATTATAGAAGATCAGAACACCGGGGAACTTAACACATTCAATCGAGGACGACGACACCACGTCGCAGATGAAAATTCCACCACACTTGAAAACACCAAGTCTCGTTACTCTATCAATCCCAAACCTGAACATTTATAGTCTTATTTCCTTTATTCTGCCAGAAATAAAATACTGAATCTCTGAATCACGCACTGGGTAGACCTCCTTTCAAGTCATTCACTGCCTCGGCACATGGGCAAGCATCCTACTATCACATCAATTATTGTGCCATAACCATTCATGAGCATCATAGCAACCTGTATATAGCCTCAAAACTCTCAGAAGTACAACTACCGAGCTGAAATGACAGAATATCCTCCGAGGACTCGGTCGACGATTTCCTCCTTCTTTTCTTCTCTTAAGTTGGTTTTGGGGTATCTGCTTCCCTAGACGGTGCTTCTCTCATCAAAGAGGCCTCTCCTAGACCTGCACAAACACAAAACATAAACGCAATAAATAAGGATGCGTTCGAGGGATATCTCCTCTAAATTCTAGTGCGGCAGAAGAAAAGACTCACCATGATTTTTAGCTTCTCATCGACCTCTGTCCAGGTCGCGCCACACGCGCTCTACATATGGGCAGATGGAATCTAGCTGGCTAACCCAGCCCGAGAGATCCTTAACCGGGTTGGGATACCACACAACAATTGTATCGTCGAAGGAAGTTAGTTTGTGGGGCAGCTGATCTGAAGGAATGAAAAAAATGCTTAATTGACGTATTCACTTACGTTTCATATTCCATTCTTCGAGGAATGGCATCATCTCCGCGAGAATCAGATCTGAGGTCCTAACTCGGACAAAGCGGCTCATCCACCCTCTGTCCCTGACATCATCAGTGCGGGCAAAGAGAACCTTCGAGGCCCGACATTGGAGCTTGATCAAACCACCCCGGTAGAGTCAGGGGATGTACATTCTAATTAGGTGGTCGAGGGTAAAAGGCATCCCCTCGACCATAGTTGCAAAGTGCCTAATCATATAAACAATGCGCCAACACGATGGATGGATTTGGCCGAGTGTCATTCGATATTGACTGCAGAAGTCGAGGATGACGGGGTCTATCGACGGAGAGGATGGATCTACCGGACCAAGGGTAAATGGATAGGTGTACACACTAAGAAATCTGGCTTTATAAGTCGTTATGTCTTCCTTCCGAGAGGGAATCTCCACTTTCACCGCATCTCCCCAGCAGCATTCGGCCTTCACCTTCTCGGTGTCTGTTATAAGGCAAATATATCGGGACATGGGTTCACACCGTCCCGACTTCGAGGAAGGCTTGTCGACCTTAAAATCGGAGGTTGTTTCACAAGGTCCAGGGATGCACTCCTCAAGTCGAGGAGGTACTATGGCCTTATCCTTAGATGAACGTGAAGATGAAGAAGCTTTATCATCTTGAGGAACAAATTTAGAAGTCTTCACCATTCTTGCTGAAAGATTTCAGAAGAAAAGAGAAAAATTAATTGGGGGAAGAACACAAGATAGAAGTAGGAAGAGATCTTTTTGAAGGTTTGAAGATGTAATGAGAAGTGAGGGGCAAAAGAAGGAGTATTTATAGGAGCCAGTTGTGCGCGTTGGGGAAAGCCAAAAGACAGCCAACCGCCGTAATCAATTCGAGGCTCTTCAGGAGCTATGCGAACGCGACTTTTGAGCATCTCTTTTGTCACATCAATCGCTTGACATGACATAACTGATGTAATCATGGTAGCAGCATTGAAGATTCAAATCGTTTCTTCTCTTTTCATTCCAAGAAATGCGGGGACTATCTGTATACTGTCAAAATCGGGAAAGACCGATTTTGGGGCTTCCACGATGCTCCAAGCCCGACCTCGAATGAATAAGGGCGTACTCCGAATATCCACCCCGAGGTGAACTCCTCAAAGAAGCATATTGAGGGATCGACATACCTCGAGGCAGAATGAAATCAAAGATCGTCATGGAAAGGCGGGAAATTCCCAAAGGCACGTGATTAGAACTGACAAATCCTGCAAAACTAGTACGAATCTGTACCAGGCCATTAAATAGTTGTACCAACTGCATTTCTTTGTAATAATTACACATGTACTATGTTGGATTCCCCATCCTATATAAAGGAGACCCTTGTCATTTTTTGTAACACATGATATTCAATATAACAAGAACATTCTCTACTCTCCAACTCAAACATATTCAACGATTGTTCTATTGATTTATTGCTTTCATTTATTGTGTTCATTAATTGTTCTTCATTTAGTGCTCATTATTGATCATAAAGGGCTATCCTCGAGACCCTCCATACTATTATTTCTTCATCGATCGTCCTCTGTTAAGCACACTAGCTCGACCTCGAGGCCCTACTTCGGCCAGCTCGAGACCCTATCTTATGACAGCTTGGTTTGCATATCATTATTTTCCTCTGCTCTTACCTTAATTTCCTAACTCATACTTAGCATTATTACCTAACAACAAGTATTAAAATAAATCACATATTTATAGAACCACAAAATCAAATATAATTGTAATTACCATTTTCAAGGTAAACAACGACCTCTGGCTCGCGATTGCGATGGTCGCATTTGCGACAAAGGCATCGCAAATGCGAAGCCCAGCTTCCCCCTGCCATGGTCGTATTTGCGACAAAAAGCCTCACAAATGCGAAGAGGACAGCATCGCAAAAGTGATAACTCCTTCGCAAATGCGATCTTCCCTCAGTAGCCCCAGGTTCGCAAATGCGATCCTACCTTCGCAAATGCGATCGCACCGGAACCAACAATCAAATTTTCTTCACAAAATACTCTGAAGCTACTCTGAAACTCACCCGAGACCTCGGGGATCCAAACCAAACACCCACACAAGTCTAAAAACATAACACGGACTTGCTCGAGGCCTCAAATCACATCAAACAACTCTAAAATCACGAATCACACCCCAATTCAAACTTGATGAACTTTAGAACTTCAAACTTCTTCATTTGATGTCGAAACCTATCAAATCACGTCCAATTGACCTCAAATTTTGCACACAAATCACATTTGAAATTATAGACCTACTTCAACTTTCGGAATAGGAATCCGACCCCGATATCAAAAAGTCCACTTCCGGTCAAACTTCTCAAAAACCCTCAAATTTCTAACTTTAGCCAAATGACCTACGGACCTCCGATTGTGCTCCCTATACGGAGCTATTCCCAGACTCAGAAGCCCAAACGGACATCGATAACACTGAAATGCACTTCAACCCAAACTTCTGAAATTCTTCAAGAGGCTAACTTCCACAATAGGCGTCGAAACGCTCTCGGGCCATCCAAAACTCGATCCGAACATACGCCCAAGTCAAAAATCAACATAGTAACCTGTTGGAACCTTTAAATCCCGATTCTGAGGTCTTTTACCCAAAAATCCGAACTTTGTCAATTCTTTCAACTTAAAACTTCTGAAATGAGAATTCTCTTTCCAAATCAACTCTGAATTCCCTAAACTTCAATTCCAACCACGCGTACAAGTCATAATACCTAAAGTGAAGCTGATCATGGCCTCAAACTATCGAACGACGCGCTAGAGATCAAAACGATCGGTCGAGTCGTTACATTCTCTCCCACTTAAACATGCGTTCGTCCTCGAACGTGCTAAGAATTGCGCGGGAGTCGTCAAAATCACTATTTAACACCTCGTGCACCTACCCATGCTACCATAACTCAGTTGAGAACATTAGCTCGATCCAATATGAAGATATCCTCTCTCATCTAGGCAAAAGCCTTAGAGCCCAGTTCCAATGTCCGAAATTCTCTGCCAAGCCTGTTTCCAACATACGAACACTGTATCAATCACCACACGATGTACCAAAACATGACTGCATACCTTTGCTGAATTCACACCTTGCACCACTTCATTCACAAGACCATAATACTATTCCCTGGTCATAATAGCCGATATTTCTCGAATCAGATGCCTACAATGCACCCCATGAAATATATAAGTCTTGTTCTAACTCTATTCAATACCGCCACAACGGAGGAGATGTGTAGAATTTCATAACCAACTGCCGAGTCAACAAATCATTGAGTCTATACTCCTGACAAGAGTCATCACCTCATTATGAATCAAATAATGGCATTTGCTCTATAATACACTTCATATAATCTGATTTCACTGATCCTAGATCCAATAATCTTGCCTCACCCAGTACGAACTGCTCAGGCAGTAAGCAACCCCAGACATGACCAAAAGTCTAATATGATGCCACAATGTGCCAATAGGCTACCAACTCGAATGTGCTACATAAGGAAAACGAACTCTGGAAGGGACTACTCAACCCACGCAACTAATACGAACTTTCCTCATAAAATGGGAAACAAAACACACAAAATAGAATATAGAAAAATGTACTCAACATCACACTATTGCAGCGTGCAACCCAATCAAAAAAACATACCCGTGGCAGCGTGCCACCCCATCCACAAATAAAATTCACATAAGGAGATACATACCGAGCTAAGTCGCTCATTACTACAAAATACTGAATATTGTTGACAAGCAACGCTAAGTGCACAATACCATCCCTGGAGAGACATATAGCACCATAAAATACACAATTGAGGTACGATATATGATCTGAATCTCACGAGCAGTCCTGCTCACATAACATCATCGCTACGCGGGATCTCAACACACAAGAAAATTATCAAGTCGTTTCACAACTCACACGGCGCAATATAGTATTACATGAAATAACAGATGCTGAAATAACATCCAACGTTCTAATACTCCTCCATGAGGAGCGGTGTACTGAAATGAACACATCTGGCCTGATATAGAGCTCATATTCATATTTAAATCCATCCACAGACTTCAAGCCGATTCTGATCGCACCGTATTAGGCTAATAACCTTTTAAGGGTTCATATTAACCCCTTCTTCTCATAACACATAATAACAACCATCATAAACTATACAAACTCCCACAGTTCACATGCAAATGAACCGTGCGCCCTCCAGGAATAAATTCTCAAATAAGCGATATTACCACATTCTTCATACTTGGTTTAAATCTTCAATCAATCGAGTGACTACAATGGCACACTTGTACAATCTTCCCATGAAATATGCTTCCACGACCTTCCGTACAAGGTAACAAGTCTGCACATCCATACCACCAGCCACACTAACGCAGTAAAGCAAATAAGGAATCCATAACCAGGATAAAAAGCCTCTTTCACAAAACACCGATCTCAGGTGACGCTGAAGACAATACCAACTTACTCTAAACATTCAAATCCTTTCCTGCTCGTCCGAGCTCGTGACATCCTTGCCAACACTGAACCGCAAGCCTGATCCTCACTTTCAAATTTTGTACCTTTCACTGCACCTAACATGCCAATATGCGATAGTACAAGAATTTCATCATAACTCCTGAACCACTAATAGAGTGAACACTTCATCACATAGAAACTTTTTTACTTAACTCATTCCAAGAGAACCATAGCAATACGTGAGTGAATTCTCATAATCGTTGAACATGCAAATCCTCAAGTAGTGGTCTAAACCACCATAACTCTTCTACGATCCGCCTACACATAACATGCCAAAATACTTGGATATTTCCAAATAAAATAGATTACGAAGGCCATCAAACCTCGCACGTACCGTCACAAATCACATGCATAACTTGATCACGCTGAAGGAACTGATCACCGCCACCATTATGCCAATTCAACCATGGCTAACCAATCTAACTTCTTCTATATCATCCTTAACTTTCCCTAGAGATAATAATAGCTTCATTTCTTATATCACAAACCTAAACTCGCACTCATCTTGAGTGACCCCATTCCACGAGACCACATTGTCTCCAAAGCCATGAACCATTTTCATACCCTCCTTGCACGCACATTCGCATCTTCTACTGGTACACCCATTCTGATACCTCCTCTACGAATCCGAAGTTATTTTCTCTTTTTTTCCCCAAATGCTACTCTCCAAGTAGAAAATATCATAGAACATTCCGAGCCTCTTATCATAATCCGCTACAAAAGCTCGATTCTTAACCATACCGCGGGTTTGAAATCCTTAGGCACCGTATTTTCACCTTTGAATTCACTAGGACCGTTGTTGAGAGTCACCCACTATGGCTTGGTCCCGAATATAATCAACTCCAAGGTTCCGCTAGCACATGAGCACCCATCTTAAGAAAGCACCTGACCGAATCACTTCCCTTGTAAATCACCTCTATACGAAGCATAAATCCTTAATTTCCCAAAGCCCGAACATGAGTCGATAAGGCCAACTATAGCACGCCTCTATCAATTCCTTTGCTCAAATTACCACTTATGTTCTTTTCCCTTAGCTGTAATAACTCACCAATAAGCCGATAACCCGAAACCCCACAAGTGGATAACCATGCAACCCAATCGTAGGCGGTAGAACTCTCCCACTTAGCCTGGAGCTACTATTATACAACTTTGAAACCCACCGATATTCTTTCTTCATTGTTGACATGATATTGCACAACCAACCCACCCAAATCCTCTAAATCCTTCTATTAGCATTTCATGAACACTCTGAATCTCTAGCAACATTCACCTATTCAACCTCTTACTGGATAGTCAGTAAAATCCTTCACAAAAGCTTCACCAACCACGCGACCGCTGACCTACTCACATGAGATAACCCACCTATGTAAATTACATGCCGACATCTTCCAACGTCAGCTCGGGGTACAATAACTACATCATCAATAACACATCCTGAGCCCGTGATCATTCACCAACTGAACCAGTACGTTCACTCTTTATGGACATCAACTAAGTGCGACAATACCTTTCGATTCAAAGTTATATTGCATCCTTTTTTTCATATCAAGCAACTCTTTTATGTTGCATCCAATCCCCCGCCGTATAGTAGCCAATATTTCAAATTAATCCCGTGGACCCAATCACCATCCACGAAAATTCCCAAATCACCCTAAAGTTTTCCTGAAGGTGTGCAGTTATCCTGCCACTGAACCCATATGCTACTCTGCTACTCTCCCACTTTGGTCAAACTCACTCCTTTAAGCAACTACTCGATTTTTGCTTCTTACACCTGGTCTTCTAGAAATTTAACCACCGCTTGACACTTCCCACATGTCCTTCCTCATCCTTTGTTGCCCAGTTGTTGCCTTAAATTAATATCTATCTCTGTAGCACTTGCACCGATAGATCGCTACTAACTGCAACCCTTTCCGAAGATCCTCCTTATCGAGCCGCCAGCATTAGAAATACACATTCAATCCTGAACTTCCGCACCCTGGGATCTCTGAAAGCCTCTTCTCCAATACTATCTCACAATATCCTGCCCCAAAGGCGAATTGTAGAAGATCATAACAGTGGCGAACTTAACACATTCAATCGAGGACGACAATACCACGTCGCAGATGAAAATTCCACCACACTTGAAAACACCAAGTCTCTTTACTCTATCAACCCCAAACTTGAACATTTATAGTCCGACTGCCTTTCCTCTGCCAGAAATAAAATACTGAATCTCTGAATCACGTACTGAGTAGACCTTCTTTCATGTCATTCACTTCCCCGACACATGGGCAAGCATCCTACCATCACATCAATTATTGTGCGATAACCGTTCATGAGAATCATAGCAACTTGTGCATAGCCTCAAAACTCTCAGAAGCACATCTACCGAGATGAAATGATAGAATATCCTCCCGCAAGGTGACGCCAATAGCCCAAACAACTATGCAGGGAGAAACATCCCGCACCATATCTGTAGTACCATTACAATTCCTCAATTTCCGATTTATAATAAGCGCTTCACGTCGCATAAGATTGAATAGAAAGGAAATGAAGGTATAAGCCTCAAAGGAGTCAAACCGCACGATGAGGAATCAAGAAGGGAAGTGCTCCTAACATCCATGTAGCCTCTCAAAGATAAGTACAGACGTTTCCGTACCGATCCGCAAGACTCTACTGGACTTGCTCATGACTTGTGAGACCTAAGGGAACCTAGTGCTCTGATACCATGTTGTCACGACCCAAAATCTACTAAAGGTCGTGATGGCGCCAGACATCATCGTCAGGCAAGCCAACACCAAGAAGTTAATTACATTTTTATTTTAGTATTTTGAAATCATTTCTTTTCATTACATTAAATAATAAGTAATGAACTTCACTGAGTATATAACGATGCCTTTAACAAATTCAAATAAAGAATAAATCCCATAGTCATCCCAGAATCTGGTGTCACAAGTGCATATGCGATTTCTAGGAAACAAATGTAAAACAATAACCGTACGGAATACAAATTGGACAGTAGAGAAACATACTATACAATACTCAGAAGGAGACTCTGCTGGCCGCGGGTCGTCTCGAGAGGTGAAACTCACCTAAGTGTCTGTATCAACCATGCTGTTGCGCCAAACTAGGCACTAAACATACATGTGCATGTGCAACAAAAATGCACAGTAAGTGTAGTATGAGTAAAAAGACAATGTGTACCCAGTAAGTATCACGTCTAACCTCGAGGAGGTAGCGACGAGAGGTCGACTTCGACACTTACTAGTGGTCCAATAATAAAATACCAAAATGTGTAAAAGTATGGATTTTATACGGTGATTGCAAACTCGATAAGCATGAAGCAGGTAAACAACTCTTTTAATAATAAGAGATTTCCAAAAAAAAATCACATTTCATCATTTAACAATTTATCTCAGGCCAAGGAAGAAATATCATTATTCATTAAGTTGCAAGGCAAGCAATACAAGCATGCACAAATCATGCCGAGGTCATATGACCCGATCCAACAATATTTAAATTGTGCACTGCCAGAGGGTCGAATGGCGCGAACCATAGATGCATCTATTACCCCGCTCGCGAATCATACATGCGACGCGGTCAAATGTAAATACACACATTCAAGCAGTCAATCAAGAATTCACCAGGGAACATTTATCCAAGGAAAAAGTCAATCCTCTTTTCACGATTAAGAAAATGAAGTTTAACGTAATTAGAAACTCATTTACCAATTTGATATGATTTAAGCAATTTAAATTGTCAATAAGGTTACAAAAATTTCAAGTATAGCATGTTTTGGCTCCTAGAGTACCCGGGCTTAAACTTCTCAAAAATCCTCAAATTTCTAACTTTAGCCAAATGACTCCAAAATGACCTACGGACCTCCGAATTCACTTTCGATCGTGCTCCCAATACCAGAATCACCATACAGAGCTATTCCCAGACTCGGAATCCCAAATGAACATCGATAACACTAAAATGCACTTCAACCCAAACTTATGAAATTCTTCCAAAGGCTAACTTCCACAATAGGCACTGAAACACTCCCGCGCCATCCAAAACTCGATCCGGACATACGCCCAAGTCCAAAATCATCATACGAAACTGTTGGAACCTTCAAATCCCAATTCTGAGGTCTTTTACCCAAAAATCCGATCTTAGTCAATTATTTCAACTTAAAGCTTCTGAAATGAGAATTCTCTTTCCAAATCAACTCCGAACTCCCTAAAATTCAATTCCAACCACACGTACAAGTCATAATACTTGAAGTGAAGCTACTCATGGCCTCAAACTGCCGAACGATGCGCTAGAGCTCAAAATGACTGGTCGGGTCGTTACATCATTGTTAGGATCTCGAGTGTTGAGGGTGTCTTTTCTCAGAACCAAGTCCCCGATTCTGAAGTGGCGAAGGTTAGTCCTTCAATTATAATATATTTAGATGCGTTGTTTTTGCGCGGACATTCAGATGAGGGTGTCTTATCATTTTTCATCTAGTAGTTCGAGGCTCGTACTCATAGCTTTGTGATTCGACTCTTCCGTTATGTATCAAAATCTGGCGCCGGGTTCCCCAAAATTGACCGGGATCAAGTCTTTGTCACCATATACTAAGGAGAACGGTGTTGCCCCTGTACTGGATTTTGACGTTGTTCGATATGCCTAAAGGACTTCGGGTAGAATTTCTCTCAATTTTCCCTTGGCGTCGTTCAACCTTTTCTTCAGATTCTAGATAATGGACTTGTTTGTCAATTCGGCCTTCTCCATTTCCGCTAGGATGATACGATGTCGATAAGATCTTTTTTATTTTGTGATCTTCGAGAAACTTTGTTAATTTGCTGTCGATGAATTGTTTTTCATTGTTGCATACAATCTCGGCAGGTATCCTGAATCGGCATATTATGTGATCCCAAATGAAGTCTATAACTTCTTTTTATATGACTTTCTCGAAGGCCTGTGCTTAAACCCATTTGGAGAAATAGTCAGTCATAAATAAAATGAACTTAGCTTTACCTAGGCCGATGGCAGAGGGCCGACGATATCCATCCCCCATTTCATAAATGGCCATGGGGATAGGACTGAATGAAGTTTCTCTCTAGGCTGATGGATCATTAGTGCATACCTTTGACGCTTATCACTTTTTTGAATGAATTCTTTAGTGTCTTTCTCCATATTGGCCCAATAGTACCCTGCTTTGATGATTTTGTGACCTAGTGATTCGGCACCGGGGTGGTTCCCGCAAGTACCCTCGTGAACTTTTCTTAGGACATAATCGGTGTCCCCTGGTCCCAAGCATACTGCTAATGGTCCATCGAACATCCTCCTGTATGATGTTCCATCCTCAGCCAATGTGAATCGAGCAGCTTTTGTTCGAAGAGTCCTCGATTCCTTAGGGTCCGATGGGAGCTTTCCATTTTTCAAATACTCAATATATTTATTACTCCAATCCCAAGTTAGGGTCGTGGAGTTCGTGTAGACTTCTTCGATCACTAACCTCGAGAGGTGAACGACAGTCCCCGAGCTGATTTCGTCGTCTTCGACTAATGATCCTAGGTTTGCAAAGGCATCAACCTCGTTGTTTTGCTCTCGAGGTACATGCTGCAAATTCCACTCCTTAAAACAATGTAATGTCACCTGCAATTTATCCAAATATCTTTTCATTCTATCCTCTCAAATCTCGAAGGTTCTGTTGACTTGGTTTACCACCAGTAGGGAGTCACATTTGGCTTCGATGACCTCTTCTCCCAAGCTTTTAGCTATTTTGAGACCTGCAATCATGGCCTCGTACTCAGCCTCATTGTTAATCAACTTAGAAGTTTTGATAGATTGTCTAATTGTGTTGCATGTGGGCGGATTTAAAATGATGCCTAACTCGGACCCTTTCACATTCTAAGCTCCATCTGTAAAAAGGTTCCACACCCCCGATGATGTACCCGATATTAACAAAAGTTCCTTTTCGACCTCGGGTACGAGCGCTGGCGTAAAGTTGCCTATGAAGTCTGCTAAAATTTGAGACTTGATGGCCATTCGGGGTTGATATTCGATATCATACCCACTAAGTTAGATGGCCTTTTGGCATATGTAAAACGTTACGAAGAGGGTAAGTGGTTACCACACATATTGGGTGACATTGAAATACGATTTTAGCTTCCTAGAGGAGCTTATTAGAGCAAGTGCCAATTTTTCTAAGTGTGGATATCGAGTTTCTACCTCTCTTAAAGTTCGCCTTACATAATAAATGGGAAATTGCGTACCTTGCTCTTCTCGGACAAGGACACCACTTACCGTGATTTCCGAAACTGCTAAGTATAAGTAGAGCTTTTCATATGCTTTTGGAGTATGAAGCAATGGTGGACTCGGGAGGTACCGTTTTAATTCTTCTAATGCCTGCTGGCATTCCAGGGTCCAGGTAAAATTGTTCTTATTTTTGTGTAGTGAGAAGAATCTATGATCTCAAATGGTCCTCTTCGCGCAAGGACTTAACTAGCATATCGTCAATATATACCTCCATTGACTTACCTATTTTTTGTTCAAACATTTTATTTAGTAGGCGTTGGTAGGTAGCACCAACATTTTTTATCCCAAAAGGCATTACGTTATAACAATATGTGCCATACTTAGTGATGAATGAAGTCTTTTCCTGATCTTCCAGGTTCATTTGAATTTGATTGTACCCAGGGTAGGCGTCGATAAAACTAAGGATCTCGTGTCCGACCGTGGCGTCGAACATACGGTCAATGTTAGGTAGAGGAAAAGAGTCTTTGGGGCATGCCTTGTTTAAATCTTTATAATCTACACCCATCCTAAGTTTGTTCCCCTTTTTAGGAACTACAACTACGTTTGCTAACCATTCGGGATATTTTACTTTCCGAATGGTTCCTATTTTGAGAAGTTTAGTTACCTCATCCTTGATGAATGCATGTTTTACCTCGGATTAGGACCTTCTCTTTTGTTTCACTGGCCTAAATTTCGGGTCCAGAATCAATTGATGTATTATTATCTCCGATGGGATCCCTGTCATATCTAAGTGGGACCAAGCAAAACAATCCATGTTATTAATAAGAAATTTAATGAGTTTCTTCCCGAGTTTGGGGGTTAACCCCGTACCCCAGTATACCTTTCGATCGGGCAGGTACTCGATTAGTATAACTTGTTCCAGCTCCTCGACTATTGATTTGGTGGAATCAAAATCTTCAGGAATAATGAAGGATAGAGGGATCTAATAGTCGTCATCTTCCTCATCGATTCCTCGCTTTTCCGACTGAGTCAGGGCTGGTGACTGTGGTTGCTATTTGGTCTCATATTTTCCTTTGGCCTCCGATCCCTTTGTTGCCGAGAGCGCCTATATCAGTATTACCTCGTCGACCGCGAATATTTCATTTGCAACATGTTGCTCTCCATATACCATTTTCACCCCATTCAGTGTTGGTAATTTCATCATTTGGTGGAGAGTCGAAAGGACTGCCCTCATATTGTGAATCCAAGGCCTTCCGAGCTGGGCGTTGTACCTCATGTCGCCCTCAATTACTTGGAATTTGGTTTCTTGAATTGTTCTAGCTATGTTCACCGGTAGAATGATCTCTTTTTTAGTTGTTTCGATGGCCATGTTGTAACCATTTAGGACCCGAGTTGCGGGTATAATTTGATCTTGCAGGCCGAGTTGCTCCGCGACCCTCAATCAGATGATATTTGTCGAGCTACCTGGATCCACTAAAACACGCATTACTTGAATTTTATTCATAAAGATAGAAACTACCCGAGCATCGTTGTGAGGTTGAGAAATTCCTACTACTTCCTCATCGTTGAACGATACGGTGCCTTCTAGCACGTAATCTGGGGTCCATTTTTCCCTAGTAATTGATACTTTGGTGCGCTTGAACACGGGCCTTTGTGGGATATCAACCCCGCCGACGATCATATGTATCACATATTGTGGCTCCTCCTGTTCATTTTTTCTGTTGATGTCCCTTTCTCTAAAATGGTTTTTGGCTCGATCACTTAAGAACTCTCTAAGGTGACCCTCGTTGAATAGACGGGCTACCTCCTCTCTCAGTTGCCTACAATCCTCGGTTTTGTGGCCATGTGTGTCGTGATACTTTCACATCAAATTGGGATTTCTTTGGGAAGGATCAGTTAGTATGGGTTTGGGCCATCTAGTATCTTTGATTCTCCTAATTGCCGATACAATACCTGAAGCGTCGATATTGAAGTTATACTCCGATAATCGGGGTGCCTCGGTGGAATCGACGTGTTTATCAAAACCACTTTTGCTCATAAGTCACCGAGAACTTTGTCCTCGATCGCTCCTTCGATCGTTACGAGTGGAATTATGTCCGGGACTGCTGTTCCTGAGGTCTGCGTTGTATGGATGATATCGGTCTCTGTTCGACCGAGGTTCCCTATAGGTATCTCTCTGATTTCTGCCTACGGACTTGTTCTGATATACAGAACCGGAAGGAGTTCCCAATTGGTCATCCTCGGCCCTGATCTTCGATTGGTACCGATTATGTACATCGGCACAGATCATTGCCAGATTTTCGATCAAGTTTTGCCTTTATTGACGTGATGCTATCGAACTTCGTTCATTCAATCCCTGAGTGAAGGCTTGAACAACCTAATCATCTGTTACTGGTGGCAACTCCATGCGTTCCATTTGAAATCGAGACATGAACTCCCTAAGCATTTCATTATCCTTATGTTTTACTTTGAAAAGGTCTGATTTCCACGTTGTAACCTTTATGGCCCCGGCATGTGCCTTTACGAAAGAATTTGCAAGCATGGCGAATGAGTCAATGGAATTTGGCGGTAGATTATGGTACCAGATCATTTCCCCCTTCGATAGAGTCTCTCCGAACTTCTTCAATAGAACATATTCGATCTCATCATCTTCCAAATCGTTAGCTTTGATGGAGCATGTATATGAGGTGACATGCTCGTTGGGATCGGTGGTCCCATTGTACTTAGGGATATCTGGCGTACAAATTTTTTTGGGAATGGGCATCGGAGCCTCACTTGGAGGAAACAGGATTCTGTACAAATTTCTTCGAATCCATTCCTTTCAATATTGGTGGTGCCCCCGGTATCTGATCAAATCGGGAGTTGTACGTTTCCACTTTCTTATCATTCGCCTCAATTTAACATGAAAGTACTGAAAAAAGTCATATAAGCAAAAAATCTCAAATAGCCTTCGTTTGGTGAGCTCTTTGAGCATCTTCATTATTGTGGGGTCAGTCCTCGATTCACTAGCATTCGGCCTTTCTGGTACTGGCTCGGTTTGGCAGGTAGCTTCTGTTCCGGCCCCACTCGGAGTTCGATACTAATTTTGTAGTTGTGCAATAGCGGCTTGTTGAGCTTGTAGCATTTCAAATATCACTTGGAGACTGACTCCTCTATCTCCTCCACCCTTGTGTACCTCGACCACCAGATCGGCCTTCTTTGCGTACACTCGCATCAGGGTCCGCGCCTAGATTCGCATTTAGAGCGATGTGTGAACTGACATCGACTGGGTTGGCAACCGGTGCTCCCTCGAGGTCAGCTTGTGGAATCTCGACCCCTGAAGCAATTACATTGTCGTTTTTCTCATGGAATCCGAGGCCATTATCACCATGTGTGGGTGTTGTTTGTGAGACTGACATATTTTATCCTGAAAACAAAAATACCTTACAAGAACAAGCGTAAAGTAGTGTGTGTTATCGGAATCAATATTGAATAATCACTATTATCCTTAGCCCCACGGTGGACGTCAAACTGTTTACCCTAAAATTTGGATAACAATTAAACTTATATTGTGATTTTAAGGATATGTGGTTTCACCAAATACTAATTGATAAATGAGAAAGTAAGTGACAGAATTGAACTGTAAAATAAACAAACCAGTGTGCAAGCTGAACCTCGACCTCGAATTAAAGTACTCTCGAGGTGATAATAATTTAAGAACAATAAAGATAAAATAATCCCGATGAACAATAAGAAAGGAAGAAAATATTGTATAGCTTTTTCTCAGTGAATAATGATGATTACAAATGATTGGAACTCCTCTTTATATAGTAGAAGAATCCTAATTAGGGTACATCTCTAATTACAGAAGGGAATCGTATAAACAGCTAATTAACCGCTTCTAGATTGATCCGTTCTATGATTCACGCCACGATCCTCGGGCAATAACAGATATCTCGCTCTTTCCGTTACTAAGCTATCCCCCGATGTTACTCGAAGTCTATCTCCATTGGCTTCGTTTGATACTAACCTCGATCTCGAGAGAGACTCCGATCTCGAACCAAATGCCTCAGCTCTTCAATGCACCATCATAGTCTCGATCAAATAGTAAAATCGGGTGACCCCGATTTCTACCGTATACAGTGTTATTTCAGTAGTAAGAGAATGGAATATATGAAACAACTACAATTACAAAGTTCTTTCATCAATCTTGAAAGAATTTATTTTTCTAGTAGCTTTAAAATGTGTGCCTTAGAGGTTAAATCTTTGTACGTTTAGTCATGAATTTATTAATAATGTATTAACTTTCTTTAGTGTATACTTAGTAAAAATGTGCATATCTTCTAAGATATTAAATTTGAAGAATTTTCTTATCTATTATATGTAACAATTAAACAAGATAAATTAATTGATTTTTGGATAAGTTTTATCTTTAACAGAAACATATTTAAACGATAAATGTTATTATAGGTGTATAACAATCATTTGTTATAAAAGCTAAAAAATATCGTAACAAACGAGGCTGTTATAAAGAGGTTTGACCGTATAATAAATATTTTAAATTGCCAGTGCAATTAGTATATTATAACTTGATTGTGTAATTTTAATACAAAACTTAAAACTTTATTAATTATTATCTCTAAGAGAGCTCAACAAAAAAAAGCTCAAGTTATCATTTTTTTAATTTTATTTTATTAATATATATAGGGAAATATTTTTATTACATCATCATCAAATAATTATGGTAATAAAATTTTACTATTAATAGCTGCACACTCAGATGTTTCCGTATCCATAACGTTTCCCTGCAAACACGGTGTAACAATAAAATCAATGGCGTTACAAACTATATGGTAACTTCCTTCTTGGTCATTACCCCCCAAAAAAACAAAAAACAAAAACAAAAAATTCCCTTCTTGGTCGTTAGCTGTTAAAACTTACCATCATTATCTATGGGGTGATAAATTTGTAAGTATTTAAACTATATTATTTTTATCCTAATTTATGGGACTATATTTGGTTGAATACGAAGTTTAAGAGAGAAGAATTTTTTTTTTCCATTTATAATCTAAAATAAGTTATAAATATTTCTGTTGTCATAAATCATTTTATTAGAGATACAAATGAGAAATTTAAAATTAGATATTTTTTTTACTGTAGTTTATTAAAACCGTAAAGACAGTACTAATCTCGTCAATTGAGTTCCATAATTGAAATGTAAAGGTGAAAAGTACCAAAATAAAGTCTCAAATTCCAGTTCTTGATTTCCCAAAATGCGCTAGTGAATCATCCACCATATTTGCCTTTGTAGATGTGTTTTTAAAATAGGTTAATAATCATTTCTTTTATTACCAATTAATAATTATTATTTAATAGGTGATCTGATTATATAAATATTTTTTTATATTCCTTTTAATTTATTCATGATTTTTTTCTTTTTATAAATATATATGTATACGATATATATGAAAAGTTATAGACCATAAACTCTAAAAATGACTTTTCTTTCTTGAATTTTCTTGTTCATTGAAAAATCATTACAAAATTAATTTTGTTTAAATTTATGCTCAGTCAAAACAACTGAAATTAAGGGAGTATGTAATAGCATAACATTAGCTTTACACGCACTCATACACACAGTGCGTTAGAGTTTGTCGAGAGAAAAGGAAAGGCATATACATAGAGAGAGAAAGAGAGAAACACTCTAAATTCTTGAGAGAGAAAACTCACCCACTTTTTTTTTTCTCTATAATAATTCAAGAATTATATTTTTCACCCAACAAGGAACAACCTTTCATGAAGTGATATAGTTTCTCTTTATTTGCTCCTTTGAAATTGTTCATCTTATATTTATTCTAAATCTTGGTTCTTTTTTAGTAATCCTTAGATCATTTTCTTGTTCTTGTTATTGAATATGGCATGTAAAAAGCACATTCTTGAATCCAATTCTTTTTGGGTTTTATTATCATGCTGTAGAAATATGTGTAATTTTTGTAGCAGCAGCCTCTGTATTTGATTTCAATTTGGTGAGTAACTGAACTTGTTATTGAATTGATTCTTTTTTTTCTTCTGGGGTTCTAATTTCTTGCTTTTTAATTCGTTTTATAGGTAAAATTCATGCCTGAAGAATTCTAGTTCTTGAAATTGATACTGTATAGGAATAAAGTTTGAATCTTTTTTGGTATATTAGAGATTTTCAAGGTTATTTTATTGAGGGTTAGTTGTGTTTGTGTTCAGTCCAAGAGATGTATATTGAGGAGTTGAATGAGGGGGAAGAAGTAGTAGTAAACAGGGAGGAGAAGTTTTGTGATGATACTTGTGAAGGTGCATTGGTTGTTTCGGGCGCGAAAAGGGCTTTGGTTGGAGCTGGGGCTCGTGCTCTTTTTTATCCCACATTGTTGTATAATGTTGTGAGAAACAAGATTGAGACCGAGTTTCGATGGTGGGATAGGGTTGATGAGGTATAAGTTTTACCTATCTAATATTCATGTTTTACTGCATTTGTGCTCTTTAACATACATACTATCTGCAGTTTTTTAAGTGTATATTGCTTTTAAGCTTTTTTGATTAAATTTTTGCTATTTCATATTTCAATGTGTAATTCAGATTATCTTTAGGAACCAATATTTGGTCAATGTCGAAAAGGTTTATTTGTTCCTAATAGTTCCTAGGTTGGCAGTTCAAATTATTCAAAGCTTAGCTTTTGTATAACTAGAAGTTATTGACTTTAAGATGTGACACATAGTTTGACTATTCCAAATTCACAAATCAAAATTCAACCAAAGGATCAAGTTCTTAGTACTGCTGATTCTTTGTGATTTTTTTTTTGATATGTAAACCCCAGCCCCTAACCCAAAGGCGAATGGAGTGTATTGTGTATGAGTTCGACTGTTAGATATATATGTGAAACCAATAAAATTTCATTAAATATTAAATTGTGACCCGTAATTTTGAATGTACGATGAGTTCAGTGTGAAGAACCTTAAGATTGAGCTCATTAAATTTAAGTCTTGGATCAGCCTCTACCTAAACCCCTTACCTGGGAGAAACTTTTAGTGTTTGTTAGAGATATCCATTTACTCTAGGAGATCTCAGTATTGTGTTGCAAAGCATGTGATAGGCGCATGTTCGTTGATCTCCTCCTGTTGCACTGATATGTGCTTTTCCTGGGCAAATCAGTGCCGAGTATTTAATATATGATGTTTACTAAGAAATAGATACCTCTTCCCATCTTAGTGTTGTTGAAATGCCGTATTGGTGGTCCAGATGTGAAACTGCAACTGATGTCGACTTTAATTTATTGCGTTTCATTTTTCACATATTCTCTAATATTTTCAGCTGCTTTTGATCACTGGTTGGTGTATATGATTAATTCTCAACTTATTCCCCTCTACATTTTTTCTATCAATTTAAAGTAGTATGCTAATGTGTTGGCTCTGCATTCTCTTATTATGCGTGGGAGGTTATTGCATATTGTCATCCTGATTTGTCACTTGCCCTTGGTTTGGATGTTTCATAAGATTGTTATATGTGAAGTAACCATTTCCTAAGCTTATACCTTTGAAGATCGACATGTTCGGGTGCTCAACAAGTTTAGCGTTTAGGATTATTTACCATTCTGTGTGATATAAATATATGGTAATGAAAAGGAAATTAATGAATATAAAAGAGAGGAGGACAATTACGTTATTTACAGTAGCATGTTTGAATATGGAGGAATACGAAAGAAAGGAGAAGAAAAATACTGATCTTCTAGGAATGTCCCATCTCCTTCCTTTCCCTTCTTCCTTTCTATCCATTCACGCACACACACACACACACACACTCCCTTTCCTTTTGGGTCCTTCTAATTCTTGAACCAAATAGTTGCAGTTCTGAAGACTTGCCAACAGCCTTTGAGTAAGATGCAGCTGTTGTTAATATTTGTTCATGCACTGCAATATTGTGGATTTTACAGTTTTCTCTGCTCGTTCTTTTCTCTATCTCTGTACTTATCGCTTTCAAAATTAAATGCATATTACATTGGGGACTAACCATTTATTATGTTTTCAATTAATTGAGGTGTTGTTGATTGATTTTTGTGTTTTCAGTTCATACTGTTAGGAGCTGTTCCATTTCCTGCTGATGTCCCTCGCTTGAAGGCTCTAGGCGTGGCTGGAGTGGTTACCTTGAATGAACCATATGAGACTTTGGTCTCAACATCATTATATCTTGTACCGTCTACACGCCCACTTTCACACTATATCTCATTTTTAAGTCATTACATTTTGTTATACTGAAATTGCTTGTTAACTAGTTTATTGTTATTAACTATGTTAAGTTAGCTATCTGATCGAAACAAGATCGCTGGACTGGTTACCTATATGCAGATTTTGCGTGAACGTGTGTAAACTTGTAAAAGGATCAATTTTAACTAGAGGAAACATCCGTGTGCCTAATATACATGAGCAAGAAAACTTGACCATATTGTTTCTAAATGATTGTCCTGCTCCTTATTTACCACTAAAACAGTGATAATTTGCAAAAAAAGAATCATTCCAACTATGCCGTTTTACTTTATTTGTAGGATCATGGCATCAATCACTTGGTGATTCCTACCAGAGACTATCTTTTTGCACCATCAGATAGAGATATTGACCGAGCTATTGAATTCATCCATGGTAAGTTTCTTACTCCCAGCTTTCTTGTGTGTAAAATGAAGGTAAGAATCCTTCCCCAGCTTTTATATACTATGCTTTTGAGTAAAACGGTATAGATATATTATATATTGCTGGATTTTGCAATTTCATTATATTATTTTGATTGTCAATTCATAGTTTTATGCATGTGGCTTTGTAGGTAATGCATCTTGTGGTAAGACAACATATGTGCACTGTAAAGCCGGCCGTGGTCGTAGTACAACAATTGTCCTTTGCTACCTGGTGGGCACCACAACTCAGAGCGTATAATTGTTATCTGCTTCATGATATTCCTATTCTAATATTTCCTCTTGGGCAGGTCAAACACAAACGCATGACGCCTGACGCTGCTTTTGACTATGTCAGATCCATTAGACCAAGGGTGTTGTTAGCCTCCTCTCAGTGGCAGGTATGCTCTTAACCAGGATTCTTGTTCTTCATCGAGGCTTAGTTGTTATTTGTATGAGGCACTTATACTCCTGCTCAATTCAAATCCCAGCAAAGACAAAATAGTCTAGGTGAGAGTTTTGCTGTATTTGTGCTAGTGGGAGGTCGCACATACTCAGTTAAATAGCCGAGGTTGTGTGAAACTGGACCGGACACTGGCGTTTAACAAAAGAATTCTGCACATTTAGATTTGTGCGTTCTTGTCCTCAACTTTAGATTTGTGCGTATATGTTTTTTATCATATGTATATATCACTGACCCTAGAGCTTTAGTTCAACGGAAGTTGGTGGAATGAGAGATGTGTATAAGCACACGTCACTCTGAATCCTGGCTGGCGAACCAAGTCAGTATTTAAGAGGAGGGTAGAGGGGTAGGAACGTTCTCTGAGTTTCGACTCTAGAAAAAAGAGATTTCTCAGTTATTGGTGAAAGTTATATGTATATACCATTTTTTTACTGTATTCTTCATTATTTACTCTCTTTCCCAAATGCTGTCCTTGATAGTTCAGAATCCCTTGTCCTTTCTTGTCTTGTTTTTCTGAAGCACTTTCATTGCTTACACAAATGCAGGCGGTTCAAGAATTCTACGTAAGAGTAAATAATTCTGATAGTGATGTCTGTGGAGGTGATAATTCATTGGAAGTCTTGGAATTTCCAGCACAAAAAGAAGTTGCTGCTTTTGACGATGGCTCGGTTGTTCTAGTCTCTGAATCTGACCTTGATGGATATGATGAAAGCGTTGAATCAGGTGTAACACGTAATGAAGTGTTAGCGGATTTAAACCTTGCATGTAGAGGTGTTCAGGTTGCTAGCCAGGCTGCAATTTCCCGGCTTTCATTTTTCTGGCTTCGCTATCATTCGAGCCAAAAAATGTCAACGAAGAAGCTTGGAGGTATTGGCGTTAACATCCACGTTTATTGAGATGTCATATCTTGGTTAAGGGAAGTCGAGGTGTTGCCTTTCCCTTATGTTGTTGCTTCTCTCTCTCAAACCACCCCTCGATCCCCCTTTTTTCGTGTATTTTGTGGAGCTACAACAATGTTGTTGCGAATGTAATTGAAGCTGTGAGAAGATTGTCTTGGCAAGAAGCCAAGATTCAAGAATTGTACACACTGAATAATATGTATTGTTGCGGTAGGGCATAACTATGTAGTAAGTTGAGTTGTTCTGAAAGGGAAAAGTGTAAGGTATGCATGTTTTAATGAATTGGATGTTTTGAATGCAAAAATCTACTTACTTTAATTTAGGGAAAATATTCAATTTTGGAACATATATGCCCGCCCTTACGGTTAGCAAAGAATGTAACGATATGATTTGTATCCAAAATGGTCTCAAACATGAATAAAGTGATGATTCAGTGTTGTTGGCAATCAAGATTTCAACTCTTGTACAAGTTACCCTTTCCAGCAAGTAGGAGAGCTAATTGCTCAAGTAAAAAATGAATTGATTTTACTTCACATAAAAATGGACCAAATCACTCAGACAAGCTTCCTACAGCAATATCATTGTTCAACTCATTTTGCCCAATTATCACCATGTAATATCAAACTCTAGTCTGCACATTCTTCTATTCTTGTAAATAAGCTGGTCTTGAAAAGTCAAAGAGCCTACAAAAAATCAAATTTAAGTTCCCATACTGGAAATGCGGCCTAGTTCTTTCTCTTCAATAGGTATTGGGGAGGGGTGAAATGGGATTAGAGTGGTGAGATGGCATGCCACGTGGCCGTCACCTCACCCAAATGCCGATTTTAATTGCTAGGTCCAGTGGGTAGATTTGAATAAAGTATAACCGAGGTTATATGTAGACAATATTCGAAAGTAGAGGGACAAATTTAGAATTATATCTTTTAAAATTGGGTAGAAATTCAAAAATAGCCAGATTTACAAGTGATAATTCAAATAGTCACAATTTCAAAAGTAATCGAAGTTAGCCTCTTTTCATGTAAAGATAAATCTGAACGAAAAAACTGTTCAAAATTTGGAAAATACTCCAGCATAATATACTGGAATTCTAGTATAATATGTTGGATTCCAGTATAAGTATACTGGAACTTCAATATATTATACTGGAGTTCCAGCATCCAGTATAATATGATGGAAGTTCATACACACGTGCTCCAATCTCCAGTATATTATGCTGGAACTTTCCGCGAGTTGGAGTTGTAGCATAATATGCTGAAAGTTCATACATAGGTGCACCGATCTAGAGTATATTATGCTGAAACTTTTCGTGTTGCAGCAAAATAGTGGCTATTGTTCAATGACTTTGCAAATGCTGACTATTTTAAATGACCAGTCCAAAAATTAACTAGCCCGTGCTATTTTTACTTAAATTTTCTGTTAAATTGAAGCTCCCTTAATGGTAAGGGCAAATATGAGACATTTTCACAAACATTGACTCTTTCCTTTGCTGCTACTGATATATTGTCTCTTTCCTTCTTGTGTCGAAGGTCTACCGGAAACAAATTTTCTATTTCCTCGGTCTGCGTACACACTACCCTTCCCAGACCCCACATGTAGGATCTCACTGATTCGTTGTTTTCACAAACCATGGAGATAATATTAACTCAAAAATTTATGCTCAATTTTGAATAGTATAGATGACAAATTTGACCATTTTCCCTACATCTAAAAGTTAAAACTACGTTCTAGTAGCAAGTGTTGTCCAATGAGAAAGAGGCAAAAGGACAGAAAAATAAAATATAGTAGCACATTGATAACATCAGAGATATCATAAGGGTCCTATTGTTAATATCCAAAGTAAAGATAAAGTGGGAGTGTAAGCATTTGTTTTTGTTTCCCAAATAAACAGCCATTTTTACCATTGTTGAAGTGACAAAAGCCATGGTGCTCAGCTCTTCGTTTCTCCTCTCCAAGATTTCTTTTCCATGTAATTCCTCTCTCCCTCAGACTGACACTTACACACTATTGCTGTTATGGTTACTGCTTCTTAATCTTAGTATAGAAACGAGAAAATAGAAATTATGGAATTTCGTTCACTTTGTTGGCCGTGGTTGAGGGAAATGTTAAATTTGGCTTCTGAACCTCACCGGGCCAATAGAAACATGACATTATTTGCATACAGAGTTCTCTATGGTGTGAGAAAAAAAGGGTTCAATTTGTCCTCTAACAGTCTCTTTCTTTGCTCTTTTCCAATTTGGAAAAATCTTTGCTTGAACTTGTGGGTTTATTGAGTTGTGTTCTGTTTTTTCTTACCTTTTTTTCCCCATTCAAAGAGAAATATAGATGTGATATACATGCCATGTTCACTTTAATAGCTCTGCTGTGAAGAATAATGTGAATGAATGTCTTTTTCTTGTTTGCTCTCCGTTTGAACTAGATTAAATGCTATATTAGCCCCAATAATTCGTTGAACTTAATTACATTTGTTCTAGTAGCATAACGGAAAAGCCTTCCACGTCAATAATATCTTTGCTCGCGCCAATTATACATCGCAAAAGACTCAATGACTGCATCTTTTGATGCAGTGCTAGTACATTTATGACTTCTTCATTGGCTTGCAAGAACTACTACGTCTCAATGCCAAGCTCCAGTTTGATCCATTTCATTCCAATGTTGTGTGTTCCTAGGAGCACGTTCCAATTTTTGGAAGATTCATCATAAACTAACTAGTTTCTTGGTAGCGGTTTAACATACAATCCTCCTTATCCGGGTTTTGGTCAACAATGTGAGCTCATCTAGGAAGGGGAGCCTTGGTGTAACTAGTAAAGTTGCTGCCATGTGACCAGAAGGTCACGGGTTCAAGCCGTGGAAACAGCCTCTTCCAGAAATGCAGGGTAAGGCTGCGTACAATAGACCCTTGTGGTCCGTCACTTTCCCCGGACCCCGCGCATAGCGGGAGCTTAGTGCACCGGGCTGCCTAATGTGAGCTCATGTAGGATTTTAATCTCACAAGGGAACAATTTGTTCGAGGCATTAGAAAAATTTATCTTCATGTTGCTGTGAAAAATTTCCATCCTTAAATATCGATAGTGCTCATGGAAAAATGAGAAAAGAATTGGGAAATAACAGGATTACCGAAATTATTGATTTTCCTGTGTAGTTTGCCATTAGATACAATGTAGGTTGTAGGATCCTTTAAGCAACATTTGACAGCCTTTGATAGGTAATCGTTATGGTTTGTCATGCATAAATCCCTTTATTAAACTGCTTGTTTTATTCTCAATTCAGATACTCTTTCAGCTTGTCACACAGCTCAAGCTTTTCACAGACACAAGTCCATGTTCCAGTGCTGCTCAGCTGTCACATTACAAGATAAAAGGTAACTTAACTTTTAACCAAAATGTCAATCTTTTGTAGCTGAAATAGAAAATATTTCAGGGTTAGGGAACAGAAAGTAAATATATTGCATTATGAGGACAATATGAAGCGCAGATCTCTCCTGTTTTTTCTGATTACATCTGGCATATCTCCCGCTCTCCCAGCTTCTGGGAAAACAAAGAGCAAAAACCCATATGATGAAAGACGCTTACTAGAGCAAAACAAACGGATCCAAAGAGAAAATAATGCTCCTGAAGAGTTCCCCAGTTTCATTAGAGAAGGTTTGTTTGTCTACCCATGAAACACCGTGTGAGTGGAAATGACCATGTTGTTTATTACCCAAATTTTTAACACATCAATAGTTTGACTTGCCATTTCCTTATTTTGATACCATGGTACATTATAATGTGAGTGTGATTCTTTGAATCCTTTTTCAGGTTTTGAAGTTAAAGTAGTAACGTCTGATAACTATGTAAAGCGTGACTCAGGTCTTATATTGTGGGATATTGCTGTTGGTGAAGGTGATTGCCCAAAGGATGGCCAACAGGTTTTCTTTCATTCTTTGTTACTGTAAAGCTGTGATTTGCTTTTAGTAGAATGTCATTAATTTTAAATGCATCCATGAATCATCGGGAAGCGAGTATATAATGGTGCCGTAGTTCATCGTTTATGTTCATTCATTGCTCTACCGGAGTCTTGGAACCGATATGGTACATTCACAATAAAACAAAGCAAGAAGAAATGCATTTAATTTTCTTTTCCTATCCTTCCTTTTTGTAGATTCTTTATTATTGCATTCAAGAGTTTCATTTGGTCTTCTAGAAACTATCACTGCACATGGATGGTGTCTTGGCTGTTACTATTATAGTTTGTAATAAGATGATTCTTGGATGTCTATATTATGGGAATAACGCTGAATTTCAAGAAACCAAAAGCTGGATGCGCTGCCAGTCTCTGAAGGAATTAATGTGTCGCAATCGTTCTGAAATCTATTTTCCTTCACAGAGAGTGACCGTTTTAAGTATTATGCAGTTATTCTTACATATGCACGGTTGATAAACACAAAAGAGCTGACTTGGGCTCATTAAACTATTGCTAAGCTCGGTTGGGATTGGTTCGACTTAGAACCTAGGCCTAGTAATGATCCTTTCATGTTTCACTTCATTTATAAACATTAAAAGACAAATGGGATTTTATTACCTTAATAGGTATTCTAGTTATATATTAAAGGGAACAAAGAAAGGTTTACTAGCATTAAGAATGATAACGAGATATGTCGCAGCTGGAGCTTACTGAGGACATTACCCTTGATAAGAGGGCGTGGAGGTCGAGGATCAGGGTAGATGGTTAGTAGGTAGTCGAGCGTTTCCCTTTATCTTCCTCAGTTCGATAGCATTAGTGTTAGTTTGTCATCCTTTTATTCTTAGATTGCTACTATTACCATTTAATTGCTACCTTGGCTTCAGTCTTCTTTTTGTCTTGTTGTTGTTAATACTTGTTGCCATTACTTCTTTTTATCTTTTTTTAGCCGAGGGTCTTTCGGAAACAACCTCTCTTCCCTTCCTGGTAAGAGTAAGGCTGCGTACATCTTACTCTTCCCGGGCCCCACTTATGAAAATTCACTGGGTTTGTTGTTGTTGTTGTTGTTGTTAACTTGTTATCACCAAAATTATTTCTCCTTTGAAAGGTGACTTTCCACTATATTGGTTATAACGAGTCTGGACGTCGTATAGACAGTACATACCTACAAAATGCTCCTGCGAAGATTCGGATGGGCACTAACGCATTGGTCCCAGGTGATCTAAGCAAAAACACAATGTCATAACCTTTTTTAACTCTCAGATATGAGAAAAATTTGCAGTAATAAGCAGAAAAGGATGAATGCAGGTTTTGAAGAAGGAATTAGAGACATGAGACCTGGCGGGAGGAGGAGGATTATAATACCTCCAGAACTAGGACCGCCGGTAAGTGTCCTTATGTCTGCTCCTCAATTGAATGCTTTTATAATCAGTATCATCTAAAGCTGTTATGGAATAAAAATAAGCATTTAGACCTGCATGCATTGTGTTGCATTCTTCCGATATTTTTTATTTGATAAGAATCTATTTCTGATACTGCTAACTAACAGAAGCCGCGGAAGCTCTTAATACTTCTTTTGCTCGCGTTTGTAATTTTTTCGTCTTCCTCCTCCTTACTCAGAGAACCTACATATACGTTTTGCCACTTTAAGGATAAGTTCCTTGTAAACAAGGAGTTATTAGGAATTCAAAACTACCAACACGAACCCTTTTTTTTTTATCAACCAGTATTTTAAAAAGCGTTTTCGGGCGAGCACTGGGGCGAGGCGCACCAATAAATGCCCCGAGGCGATGGTGTGGGGCGAAAGTCTCAAGAGGCATACGCCCAGCAATTCAGGGCGTACGCCCGGGCGTTTGAGGCGTGTTTTGTAGTGAGGCGTAAGCCCCAAAGACTTTTTCAAATTAAAACAAAATTTGTTGAATAAGTCCTTCATATAATACCCAAATTCTCAAAAGTCAGCTTGTCATTATTCAAAAGGTTTAAAAAGGAACTGAAATGTGTTAAATTTAGAAGTCAAGACTTTTTTTTTATTGAAGCCCTAATTTATGGTTTTTCCAATTTTTTTATCTTGCCCGCTAGTATGCTAATATCTCCCAAAAACAACGAATACTTAATTATTTTTTTACAAATACAAAGAGAACTTCATTCTCCTTCGTAGCAGCAAGTTCAAAGTTCAAATTGCAGGTTAGTCATCCTTTTTGTTCCTCCATGTAGAAAACTTTATTCTTTTCGACTCAAGTTACTTGTACTTGTAAGTAGCGTATATTATATTGTTTTGACTAGTTTTTATGGGGATGGAGCACATCTCTCTATATATATATGTAAATTTTTATGCAATTTTACCTGTTTATAAATATTTATTGTAATTATATTATTTTACAAATATTAAAAATTAAATACCCAACTGTCAGTAACTACCAACACAAACCTAGATGCAGCTTCTGTTCTAATCAAGTGGTTTAACAAGATTCAATTACACATTAATTTTGAAAATTGTTTGTAATACATGTGATTCTATCCATATATTATATCATGTTGATCAGGGGTGAACTTTGGATTCTTAGAGGATGGGTTCACCACTAGTTTGATAGTATAAAAAATAGAATAAATGAGCTCAATAAGGATCAATCCCCTAGTTCCTAGGAAAAAATTTCCAGTGAACCAACACAACAAATCTAACCATGGGTTCTCAAAGGTAGTATTTAGACAAATTATATGAATTACACACATAATATACACAATTTTTGTCGAAGACCACGTGTTCACGTGAACCCTTCGTTACACTATAAATACTCGTTGGTCAAAGGAAAGGGAAGGTCCTGCTTCCGGGGCCTGAGAAAAATTCGTTTCAAAAGAGAGAAAAACAAAGCCGCCTCTGATGTTGATTAACTGAGTTTGGCGTTCTAATACATCCTTATAAAGTACCTATCTCTTTGTATATACTATGAAGAACAAATTGCAGTTTTGGTTCCTGGTTTATAGACATCGTGCTTGATTTGTCTTACTTTTTGAATTGTGCGCGTAATATGCAATTCGTAAAGCAACATAAATAAGTGGAACCTCTTTCTACATTGTTATTTTGGTTGTGAGAAAATATCACTTGCTATGCAAATGACTCATTTAGAAGGAATCTAGAAATTTTAAATTGCATGTTCTGAAAACTAAGTGTTGAGTTATATGTTGTAGATTTCATGAGTTCTAATTGACTGCACTTCACATTAGTATACACCACCAATTGCTTCTAAGCAATTGACACACTTATGTGATCCGTTAAGCAGCGGATACACTTAAAAATGTGAAACATATCATTAGTTTTTTCCCTCCAACTTATGTTTATACCATTTCGTTGTAGCACAAAAACGTTTTATGAAGAAGAAAGGAATTTTTTTTGTTTCCGGTGTATTTAATTTTTTCCAGATAAATAAGATTGAATTACATCTAGATACCAAATATAAAAGGAAAAGAACTCTATCTTAAATATTTTCTGTAACAAAAGGCAACTTAATCTTTTTAATAATATTATGAGAACTTAAATCAGTATGCATAGTGAAGCTTTGCGGATTTGGCACCAATTGATGGGGTTTGCTTGAGCTTTAAGGGCACATATTGCTTTTCCATCCGAAAGTAATAATGGTGTTAAGAGAATCAGTGTTATCAAAGGCGCGCTTGAAGTGCGGTAAAGCCCTAAAGCGAGGCTCAAAACTGTGAAAAAAAATAAAGTTGATTTTTTGGAAAAATATAGAATTCTCTAGAATGTCCTAGTGTAGTATCCTTGATATTTATCTAGTAGACATATCTAGATGTTCTACAATGTTGTGGGAAGATAAGACATATCTAGATATTCTAGAGTGTTGTTAGAAGATGAGGTTGCTAGAGTCTTCTTTGTACATTATCTAGAATCATCCATAGCAAAATTCATTTGTAATCAAGCCAAATTCAAGAAAGTCTTCTTCAATAACAAAGTTCTCCTTTCAAAAATCTCTCATCTCTTTTCAAGCTTCCTCTTCTTTAGTTGAATCCTTCAATCTTAGTTAACGATCTTGGGCTAGCAGAAGGTCTCCGAATAATACTCTCTTCTGCTATTCTTTACATGGTATCGGAGCCATAAGTCGGCTTCTGGATTTCAAGGTCGGGTTAGTGGTTGATTCAACTGGTTTCTCTAAATGGATTTGGGTGGTCGTGCTAATGGACTGGGGATGGAGTTATTGAACTAGTCCAACTACAAAGTATGGAAGACTTGTATGGAGTCATACCTTGTTGGTGAGGATTTGCGGGAAGTTGTCAATGGGAGTAACACAAGTCCTCCTGCTGACGCACCGTAGAATAGCAATGCGCGTAAGAAGTGGAAGAAAATTAATGCTAAGGCGGAGTTTATCCTAAAGAGGTCTATCTCTCCTAATTTGTTTGATCATATTATAAGGTGTAAATCAGCTCATGAAATATGGAAGACCTTTGATCGACTTGACTGTTCAACAAGAAGGATGAAGCTCGGCTACAGATATTGGAGAATGAGTTAGCTAACACCACTCAAGGTAATCTCTCTATCGCCGAGTATCTTTTGAAGGTAAAAAATCTGGAGCTGTGTTCCGAAATTTCTCTATTGAATCCGGATGAGGCTATCTCTGAAGCACGAATAAGAAAAATTATTATTCGTGGTTTAAAGCCAGGATATGTTCCCTTTGTTACATCGATTCAAGGATGGGTTCAACAACCATCTTTGGAAGAATTTGAGAATTTGTTGTCCTCATAAGAGATACACCAACCATCTGTTTGGCTAGTAGCTCTTGTGACGACAGTAAATTCTCAAATTCTTCTAAAGATGGTTGTTGAACCCATCCTTGAATTGATATGACAAAGGGAATATATTCTGGCTTTAAACCACGAATAATAATTCTTCTTATTCGTGCTTCAGAGCTAGCCTCGTCCGGATTCAATAGAGAAATTTCTTAACACAGATTTTTTACCTTCAAAAAATACTCGGCGACAGAGAGATTACCTTGGGTGGTGTTAGCTAACTCATTCTCCAATATCTGTAGCCGAGCTTCATCCTTCTTGTTGAACAGTCGATCGAAGGTCCTCCATATTTCATGAGCTGATATACACCTTATAATATGATCAAATAAATTAGGAGAGACAAACCTCTTTAGGATAAACTCCGCCTTAGCATTAATCTGCTTCCACTTCTTACGTGCATTGCTATTCTCCGATGCGTCAGCAGGAGGACTTGTGTTACTCACATTGACAACTTCCCACAAATCCTCACCAACAAGGTATGACTCCATACAAGTCTTCCGTACTTTGTAATTGGACTGGTTCAATAACTCCATCCCAGTTCATTAGCACGACCACCCAAATCCATTTAGAGAAACCAGTTGAATCAACCACTAACCTGACCTTGAAATCCAGAAGCCGACTTATGGCTCTGATACCATGTAAAAAATAGCAGAAGAAGAGTATTATTCGGAGACCTTCTTCTAGCCCAAGATCGTTAACTAAGATTGGAGGGATTCAACTAAAGGAGAGGAAGCTTGAAAAGAGAATGGAAATTTTTGAAAGGAGAACTTTGTTATTGAAGATGACTTTCTTGAATTTGGCTTAATTACAAATTAACAAGACACCCCCTATTTATACTAGCCTATGGATTATTCTAGACAATGTACAAAGAAGACTCTAGCAACCTTATCTTCTAACGACACTCTAGAATATCTAGATATGTCTTATCTTCCCACAACATTCTAAATATGTCTATTAGATAATTACCAAGGATACTACACTAAGACATTCTAGAGAATTCTATATTTTTCCAAAAAATCAGCTTTATTTTTTTCACAAGATATTGTCGAGCCAAAGAGAGCAATATGACTCAAACCAAGATAGCTGCTGAAAAAGAAGAAGAATAGGGAATCCAGGAGTGGGAGACACCTACAAAGGTAACTGAGTTAAGATCCTTCCTTGGCCTTGTTAACTACTATCGTCGGTTCATCAGTGGCTACACAGCAAAGGCCGCACCATTGACTGAGTTGCTAACGAGCCAATCTTGGCATTACCTGACTTTTCTAAGACATTTGAGGTGCAGGATAAGCATCCCATAGCATTTGAGAGCTGCAAGTTAAATGAGACGGAGCGGCGTTACACAGTGCAAGAGAAGGAGATGACTGCCATTGTGCATTGCCTTCTTACATGGCGACATTATTTGCTCAGGTCAAGTTTCGTGGTCAAGACCGACAATGTAGCTACTAGCTACTTTCAGACGCAGAAGAAGCTCACATCAAAACAGGCTAGGTGGCAGGATTTCTTTGGCCGAATTTGATTATGTGCTGGAGTATAAGCCGTGCAAAGGTAACGTTGTAGCCGATGCCTTAAGCCGGAAAGTCAAACTTGCTGCAATCACTTCAACAAGATGAGACATTCGTGAGGCTATAAACGAAGGCATGCACCATGATCCAACAGCCAAACAACTTATCGAGTTAGCCAACCGGGGCAATACAAGACAGTTTTGGGTCGAAGACGGCCTACTACTTACCACAAGTCGACGGGTGTACGTGCCTAAGTTTGGAGACATTAGACAGCGGATCATAAGAGAGAGTCATGACACAATGTGGGCTGGTCATCCAGGCCAACGTTGCACCAGGGCCTTGGTTGAGTCAGTCTACTATTGGCCACGCATGCGAGATGACATAGAGTTTTATGTGCAGATTTGTCTTGTCTGTCAACAGGACAAGGTTGAGCAACAAAAATTCGGAGAACTTTTGGAGCCACTACCAGTTGCAGAACGTCCATGGGAGAGCGTGACTATGGACTTTATCACTTGCTTGCCGAAGTCCGACGGTTATGGTACTATTATGGTGGTGGTGGATAGATTTTCCAAATATGCCACCTTTATGCCCGCTTCACCAGGTTGCCAAGAAAGCCGCCAAATTGTTCTTTAAGAACGTGGTGAAGTATTGGGGCTTACCAAGGCATATTATTAGTGATCGAGACCCCCTTTTTACTGGAAACTTTTGGAGAGAGTTATTCGACATACTTGGCACAAAACTGCACTTTTCCACTAGTTTCCACCCACAGACGAATTGACAAACGGAACAGGTCAATGCCTTACTAGAATGCTACTTGAGGCATTATGTGAGCGCGCATCAGAAAGATTTGTCAAGGCTCCTAGACATCGCCCAATTCTCTTATAACTTGCAACGGAGTGAGTCCACGGGGCGGACACCATTTGAGCTAGCCACAGGCCAACAACCACAAACTTCACATTCATTACCAGCTGCGTTCGAGGGAAAGAGTTTGGGGGCTTATCATATGGCCAAAGGATGGGAGGAGCAGCTTGACACTGCTAAGTCCTACTTGGATAAGGCAGCTAAGAAGATGAAGAAGTTTGCGAACCGTAAGCGGCGTACCACGGACTATAGAGTTGGGGACATGGTCATGGTGAAGTTTAACCCAAGACAGTTCAAGGCAATACGGGGCATGCATCCGAATCTGATTCGAGTATGAGGGGCCAATTAAGATCGTCACCAAGGTAGGCAAGATCTCATACAAGCTTGACATGCCATCGTATCTTAAGATCTACCATGTCTTCCATGCCAGCATGCTTAAGCCATATCATGAAGATAAGGATGATCCGAGTGGGGGCCAATCAAGTCGAGCACCTATGACTATCACCTCCTCGCATAATAGGGAGATTGAGTTTATCATTGATTACCAGGCCAGGCGAAAACAAGGGCAAAAAGTCACCGCTATGTTCCTCGTTCATTGGAAAGGGCAATCATCGGAGGAGGCCACATGGGAACGATATGAAGACTTGTGGCAATTCAAAGATAAGATCCGAGAGTTAATGCAGCAAAATTGCGCCGCGGTCGTCGCAATATTAGGTGGGGGAGAGTGTGATGACCCGCCACGTCATCATGCCACATAGGCGCCATTTGGCATATATTAATGCCACGTGGAAGCTTACATAAGAGGAAAGCTAGCATTTGTGAGAAGATTCTAGAGAAGTATGGACGTTTCCTTTGGAAGACCCTAGATCCTTATGGAATTGCTAAGAAAGTCCTTGGAATCTTTTAGGCTTGTAGAAAATTCTAGAGGGTGTACTTATTTGTAAATATAGAAGGACTTGTGGAACAATTATTATTTACACACTAGCCCCTAGGTGATTAGTATAAATAGGGGGGGCATTCGTTTGTAAACTAATCAAGCAACACAATCAAGTTCTCTAATACAAAAGCTTCTTAAGGCAATTCTCGTGTGTTCTAACATTCCATTAGCGATCTTTAGTGTAGTAAGGTTGACTTGACATAGCAAGAACGTGAGCAAGTTGTTCAAAATCGTGAGCGATTTGTCAAGTGTCGCACGTGCACTTAATCAAAGACTAAGAAAGTGACAACGTGGTATCAAGAGCCTTGTCTCCAAAAAGGTTCCCTCTTTTCAGATCAATGCCTTGTCTCCAAAAAGGTTCGCGCAAAGCACAAATCAGATTAGAACTACTGTTGAAGAGAGACCACAAAGCTTTGAAATATACAGCTGCAGAACTATCAGATAAATTAGTTAAGCTCTGTCGTAAAGTATCCACTCCAAACAAACTTTTCCATATCTATAATGGAGGAAACAGAAGAAGCAACATTTCCCAAATATTTTCGGTACCAAACTTATCGTGGCATTTCAAGATCAGGCCTTTGATCAAGTGCCTGAATTGTTGTATTATCTGGAAGTGCATCTGGGTAGGTTGACATGATTTTTGCCTTCATGCTTCTCAACTTCTGAAATATGTAATCAAGGTCTGACTTCATAGATTTTAAGAGACGTGTATTTCTAGAGAAATCTGCCGAGACCTCTGTGAAACAATGCTCTGAATAATCATTGAAGTGCGAAAGAACTGCATTGCTATCCTGCAAACGTCCCAATATGAGGTTTTGCAATTGCTTCAAAGAATCCAAATCCTGAAAATTGATTAGGGTTTTGAATTCTTTGGAGATCTCTTCGGATGCAGATTTGATGGATTCTTTCTGTGTTTCCTCCATTTTCTCTGTGTGTGTTGAGCACTTCGTCTTGCTTAACAGGCGCTTCATAGTTGTCATCAAGGCTCTAAAACATATTTTTCCTTGCCAATGGCGTAATCCTAAAGAGGTGATACTAAACAATTGATATTTCACTTTATCATAAATTATCTTTAATTTCTTTGTTAATATATTTGATATTCATGCTTATAGATATTAGTTTTGGACTACACATATATTTGTTATTTTCTCCATTTATGTCTTTCTTCACTAAAGCCCGCACTTTATTTGCGTTTAGCGCTTAAAGCCCCAACAGACCTTAGAGCTTTTTTGCACTTTTCGTTTTTGATAACATCGAAGAGAATGCCTTTTTTTCTCGTCATTACTTACTTTAAAAGTCAGATATTAGGTGCATAGTTCAGGAAAGTATGATGAGAGATGCATGACTTTTTATAACTAGACACAAAATACTACATTTGTTCTTTCAAGATATGTATTAGAACGCTGTCACCTTGAGGTAGCTTTTGCAACTCCCATGACTTGAGAATAATAAAGGTTAACACCTTCAAAATATCGAGAAACGTTTAGTAGTGAGCGTCTTAACCCTCTTAGTTAGACTACTTGGTGCGGATCTGGATTAGTTGGGTTTGTGGGTTTTGGATACTGGATGGTTAAGTTGGAAAAAAAAAACGTTGAAAACCACATTTGGAGCTATTGTATTTCTCAAACTAGGATGTAATTTACTAGTCTATTGCAGACTTTTATTATAGCTCCAAGTAATATATAGCCTTTGATATTACACTGTTTGGAAGTTAGAACGTGCATAAGTAGAATGTATCTTGATATTTTAGAATTATTCATTTTTCACAGGTTGGGCCTTCAACGTTTTTTAGCTCAAAACAGTTTGAAGTATTTGACGTGGAACTGCTAAGCATTCAAGACTGCAAACGGAGGACAATAGCAGGCTTCTACTCTGATGTGGTCTGCAATTAAGCATTAAGCCTCTTCTGTGAATATTTTAGTCACATCTTGCATCATTATTATCAGAAGAAGAGACTTGATTTTATTTTTCCCTTTTTCATTCTTTTACTGCAAATAGAGAAATGGAGGAGAGAAAAGACTAGGCTAGAAGTCACAAAGGTAGTTCTGGAACAGTGAATTTCTACTGAAAGTAACAGGAGACTATCCTACTGTTATTTGATTAAGAGGCTCATGTTTGCTCAGAAATCTTGTATTTGTTGTATCTATAAAGCAATTCTCCAGATCCCTTAATTTTGGGATTTTACTGGGTGGTTGTTGTATAAAGCAATTCTACAACTTTTCTTGGCAAGAATGGGCCTATAGAGATCTTTCTCTAGTATGCATCAGTAACTGAATGAACTCCTTGGATCGTCGAGAATTAGAAGGAAACAACAGTGAGGTGAAGCTTTTTAGAACAAAACCAAGCACAACGTTTATCCTAACTACCATTTGATAGTTCAGAACGGTTCATGTCCAGTCAAATTGCATCACATAAAATGGGACGGAGGAAGTGATAAACAATTCTCAGACTACATGCACATGAATATGAGTGTTTGCTTCCCTACCTTTTTTCGCCCGAAATGCTCGTTAGTATTTTGGAGGTTAAGTTATTAAGTCGGAAATGAAGTATAATAGAACCTGTCCTGCTTTAAATTCGATCAATAAGCAATTACATTTAAAAGAAAAACCAATGCAATTGATGGCAAATTACCCACCCAAGTGGAAAGAAGCATATACTACTATACCAAACGAGATTTGAAACCAAAACCATAAATTCTCATCACCTTGCTGTAAACACTCTAGTGCACCTAGAGAAAGAGCTCACTGATCTGAAGGAAATTAGACAGCGTTCCTACCAAAGTAAACTAAACTAAACTAAACCTGCAGATTAGGTCCTAAAGGACTTCACAGGTCCACAACTCCATAGATCCATATTACACTTTCAACTTGCTCAGACGGGAAAGGAGTCAATGTCAGCATTTGATTGAAGCATGAGTTCGGCGAGAAAATATTCATGACTGACCACACTTATAATCCAGGTAACAAGAAATACACAAAGGTTAAGAGGTGAGGATTTACACAATAATGGCAATATCAGTAAACTAATCTCTAACCATGGTCCTTAGTCTGAAATTGATCCAGAATACTGTTGTTGTGATCTATAATGCAACACATAAACCACAAACAATTTAAGAAACTATAAAGTTGCAATTGTCCACGGCAATAAGATCGCATGTGGTCCTTTTTTTTATATCAGTAAACAATATAAGTTTCACTGAAATCCAGCAGGAAGATGGTGCTGTACAATTACAGTGTACATATCCAAAAGCAGCACCAAGCTTTCCTACAGCACTAAGCTCAAGTGTAGTTCTTAATCAATAGATTACAGATAAATCTACATATATACACACACATGGAACAACATTTGACGAATGCAATTTTATGTGGCTTGAATGGGAAACGAGAGCTCCTCTAATTCTTGAGGAAATTGCGTGAAGATTCTTACAGTTGATAAAATTGTAATCAAGGTCGATTGAAAACCATTAGAAGCTTAATCACGAGCTTCTTCTGCAGGTGCCCTATGGTAAATAATTGATGTTTTCGAACTCAGAGGATTGGCATGATATTGTCCATAACCCGCATAAATTCCAACTGTAACTATGCTGAGAACAACAAATCTCACCCATGCTTCATAATGCAACTGCAAAAAAGGAAATGGAAAAATGAGCTCGGATTCCAATCTTTTAGTTTATTGCATCCGATGAAATTTGAACTATGTTTACGGTAATGGATGAAGCTTTGTGAGCAAACCTGGGCAAAAAGAAAAATATTGATGAAGATGCAAACAATAGGCACAATGGGCACTCCTGGGCAAGAAAATCCAGGTGTATCAGTATAAACCTGTGAAGAACAAAGGAGAACCTGAAATTTAGAAAATAATGCTACACCATTGTGGCAAAATATAACCTGAAATTGGGAAAACAATGCTATATAGGTAAAACATTATTTTCGTAATATGCCGTCGGATGATGTATGTATGAGTTTTGCTATGTTGTCTTAATTTTGGGTCCTGAAATGGATAAAACCCTCCATAGGATAAAACTCTCGATAATGTTGTTGTCTTAATATAAGATTAGGAATGAAGTTATTCGGGATAAGGTGAGAGTGGTTCCTATAGAGGGTAAGATGCGGGAATTGAGGCTGAGGAGGTTCGGGCATGTGAAGAGGAGAGGCATAGAGGGCCCTAGTAAGAAGGTGTGAGAGGTTGGAGGTATGCCAATTCTGTTTCAGGAATTTCTAAGATTAGAATTTGGTGAGATAGCTTGTTCTAAAGTAAGCTTTGACACCCCGGAGGGAGAGTTGATGCATCTCCCTAAACAAACAAAATTTCATAGATGCTAGAATAAGTTGCATCTCCCAATTCTCTCTCAATTGAAACCACCTGGATCAGAGCTTTGGGAGTCCCTCTGCATCTGTGGTCACAAAAGATTTTCAAAGAAATTGGAGATTTTTGTGGTGGGTGGATAGCCACTGAGGAAGAGACAGAATTGAGGAACCATCTGAAATGGGCCAGGATTGAAGTGGAAGGAGATGGTCGGAATATATCTTCAGAGGTTATCATTGAGAGAGACGGGGTAAAATTTTTTATCCCAATCTGAGTGGAAAATCAAACGCGATTTGAGCTAGGTTCGCCGGAGAAGACAGTGACGCCGGAGTTGCTGAACTTTAATGAACAACCCATCGGTTTGAAGATTCTGAAAAACCCTAGGGTAAAGACCTCCTATGTAATAAATGAGAAGGACAGTCAGAAGTTAGTCGTGCAGGTTGGAATTAACGAAAGCTGCTCTACATTTGATGCAGAGGCACGTGCAAGGCTTGCAAAACAATTGGGGGAAGGGAAAATATTGCGCCACACTAATGAAGTTTTAACTGGATCTGTAACTAATGTTGGGCCTGATTTTTCAGCCCAAGTCATCTTTAATGAATTCGACATTAGGCCCAAAGAAGACATTAGAATCGATTACTGCCTAGAAGAACTGAAGGCAGTATCGTTCTCTAAACAGAAAGGAAGAGAGGACCAAAACCTTTTCATAGAGGATACTGGCAGAATGGATAGCTGTACTGGGAACTCAACATTTTACATGGGAACAACAGAAGAAATTGGGGCAGGGCTTCAGGAAAAGAAGGCAGAAGATACTATGGCCATAATCAAAGTGGGAGAAGAACAATCAGGGGCAGATCCTGGGCAACATCAGCAATTGAGCCTTATCAATTCGGTAATCAATGAGGAAGATTGGGGAGTTGAAGATGTCACCCCTATTTCTGTTAAGCATCACAATTCACTCACAGATAAAGAGTTGAATGCAACACTTTGGGTACATCAGAACTTAGTCAGATTGAGCAAGATGTTTGGGGTGGATTTTCAGGGCCACGAAGCAGAAGCTCTGGAGCTGCTACTGCAAATTGATAGTTGCAGACAAATTAGAAGGATGGAATCAGAATCGGATATCAAAAAGAATAGATTTAAAGGTAAGAAAGAGCTGAAAGATCTAGTCTCTTTTGATGTCAAATTCAAAAGTAATGGAAAAAGGAGTAGGGGGAACACCATGCCAGTAGTTGAATTATGTTGTCAAATTAGTATCTTGGAATGTTAGGGGTTTGAACGATTTGGCTAAGAGGAGAATTACAAAAAGTTTGGTGAGGGAATGGAAGGCAGATATTATCTGCTTTCAGGAAACAAAATTAGAGGGAGATATTAAGGAGGTCATTAATCAGATTTGGGGAGGGAGATGGGTGAGGTATGAATGTCTGGAAGCTAGTGGTACCAGAGGGGGGATTGTAATGCTTTGGAATTGCAGAGTTTGGGAAGGGGAGGTGCTACAAATAGGAGCCTATACTTTGACTTGCAAATTCAACGCTCGGATACGCTCCTAATTGTATCGTTGAAAGGAGAGCTGTTTGGGGAGAAATAGGGGCAGTAAGAGATTTGATGGAAGGGCCTTGGGCTGTATGTGGTGATTTTAATGTCACTAGATTTCCTTCCGAAAAGATGAATTGCAACAGAAGGTCTAGAGCTATGGTGGAGTTCTCAGACTTTATAGAAGACATGGAGCTTATCGACCTTCAACTAGAAGGAGGAACTTTTACTTGGTTCAAAGGAGATAATCAGGTCACTACTTCCAGAACTGATAGAATCTTAATCTCAAAAGATTGGGATGACAGATTCAGGAACATTAAACAAGTTCTCCTTCAAAGATTGATATCAGACCATGTTCCTGTTTCATTACAATGTGGGTCTTGGGAGCAAACCAAATCATACTTTAAGTTCGATAATTGGTGGCTGAACACTGAAGGTTTTGTAGACAGGGTCAGAGAATGGTGGACATCATTCGAATTCCATGGGAGGCCAGACTATGTATAAGCATGCAAACTCAAAGCTTTAAAAGGAAAGCTTAGAGAATGGAGCAGAAGCAGCCAAGGGAACTTGGGAATTCAAAGATCAGAATTGTTGAAACAAATGGCAGTCTTTGACTCTATTCAAGAAACAAGAGCACTGATAGAGGAGGAACCTGTGAGGAAGACATCTCTCCTTATGGAATATGAGGAACACCTGAAGAATGAAGAAGTAGCATGGAGGCAAAGATCCAGGGTTCTCTAGCTTAAGGAAGGAGACAGGAACACAAAGTTCTTCCACCAAACTGCTAATGCACACAAAAGATGCAACCACATCATTCAACTAGTGGTGAATGATGAAACAATTGAGGAACCAGGAAGAATCAAGTCGGCGATCATTGAATTCTATAAAAAGCTTTATAGAGAGGCTTTGGAGTGGAGACCTGTAGCTAACTTTCACAATTGCCCCACAATATCAGAAGAAAAGGAGCTTTTACAGAGCCACTTTGAAGAACAAGAAGTTTTAACATGTCTGAAGCTATGTGCAGTAGATAAGGCTCAAGGGCCTGATGGCTACACTATGGGTTTTTTCATCAAATGCTAGGATATTTTGAAGCAAGATATCATGGAAGCTTTCCACAACTTTCACTCCGAAGAACTATTTGAAAGAAGTTTCAATGCAACATATATAGCCTTGATTCCTAAGAAGACGGGAGCCAAGGAATTAAGGGACTTTAGGCCTATAAGTCTAATAGGCAACTTTTATAAACTACTTTCAAAGGTTCTACCAGGGAGACTTAAGAGGGTGATAAATAAATTGGTGGATGCACAGCAGATGGCCTTCATCAAAGGAAGACAAATAATGGATGCTGTTCTAATAGCCAATGAAGCAGTGGATTCTAGGAACAAACTAAAAAAGCCAGGAATTTTATGCAAACTAGACATCGAGAAGGCATATGATCATGTTAATTGGAGTTTCTTGTTGAAAATGCTGGAACTAATGGGCTTTGGGAAGAAATGGATCAACTGGATGACTGCTTGTATCTCCACAGTTAGATTCTCTATCCTCATTAACGGGTCCCCTGAAGGCTTCTTCCTTGCACACAGAGGGTTAAGACAAGGAGATCCTTTATCTCCTTTTCTTTTCATAATAGTTATGGAGGGTCTAAACAACATGGTCAAAACTGCACAACTCAATGGATGGATCAGAAGCTTTGAGGTTGCAAGAATTGGGAACAACAACCTGGAAATTACACATCTCCAGTGTGCTGACGATGCCCTAATTTTTTGTGATGCACAAGAGGAGACGTTGAGGTATTTGAGAATTATCCTGGTTTTGTTTGAAGGAATATCATGTTTACACATTAACCGGAAAAAGAGCCACCTTTTCCCAATTAATGAAGTGCCTGACATGGAGCTTTTGTCACTGATTCTGGGAGGGGAAGTAGGATCTCTTCCTGCGGTCTACCTTGGTATGCCATTAGGTGCTAAGTCTAAGTCGAACGAAATATGGAACACAGTCATTGAAAAATGTGAGAAGAAGCTATCTAGATGGAAAGCACAATATCTGTCTATGGGAGGAAGATTGACTTTGATCAACTCTGTACTTAACTCACTTCCAACCTATATGATGTCACTCTTTCCCATTCCCGTAAGTGTCATTGGATAGGCTTAGAAGATCTTTCTTGTGGCAAGGAAACAAAGAAAAGAGGGGTTTCATTTAGTGAAATGGAAATCTCTAATTATTGGCAAGAACAAAGGTGGGTTAGGCATCAGGAATTTAAAGAATCAAAGCAAGATATCCCTATGGAGTAATGTCATTAAAGCTAAGTATGGAGAAGAAAACAACTGGGTCTCAAAGGAAGTCAACACAGCATATGGGGTTAGCTTATGGAGAACTATCAGAACACTTTGGCCAGCTGTAAAGAGTCATTCTCAAGTCAGAGTTAAAAATGGTACCAATACTTCCTTCTGGAAGGATAATTGGTTGGGATCCGGAAGCTTGATGGATCTATTCCCTGATATGTATGGCCTAGCTCAACACAAACAGAAGACAATAGCTGAAATGTGAACTCCTCATGGTTGAGATCTAATACTTAGAAGAAGGCTGAATGATGGGGAACTAAGTAGGTTGACCGAGCTTTACAAGCAACTGGAAGTATTCAAAGGCCTACAGAATGGAAGGGATACATTTTGGTGGAAGGGCCACAACAGTGGCATATACAAGGTGAATAAAGCGTACAAGATGTTTAATAATACAAACATACAGATTACTAATTGGCCATGGAAACATATTTGGAAAGTCAAGATACCTTACAAGGTTTCTTGCTTCACTTGGTTACTTGCAAAGGAGGCAGTTCTGACACGGGACAATCTTATGAAGAGGGGATTTCACTATGCTCTAGGTGCTTTTTATGTGGGGAAACAACTGAGACAGTTAGCCATCTTTTTCTACACTGCAGGATCACCGATCAACTATGAAGATATTTATTAATCTCAGAGGTATCTCATGGACAATGCCCTCTAAGATTACTTAAGTGCTCGTTAGTTGGGATGAAGCTGGAACTGGAGCTGGTAGCAGAGATAGATGGAGGACTGTCCCAGCATGTATATGGTGGACAATCTGAAAAGAGAGGAACTCTAGATGTTTTGAGGACAACAACACTTCAGTGCAAAAGATCAAAATGAATTGTGTCCTACTTATTTCTTTTTGGTGTAAACAAAAGTGGCCAGAAGATACTGTATCAATCCTAGAAGCTCTAGAATACTGCTAGGACAGTAGCTCAGTAGCCCCCCTTGTTTTGGTTTTTATGTAAATATGGTTTCAGTACAACCTATGTACTGTTATATAAATATACACAAATGTTACCTTCTCAAAAAAAAAGAATAAGTTGAGCATCAAAAACATACAAATGCTAAACAGACAAGACGGTAACTGTGAAAAACTTGGCTATGACATTGGTTCAGCTTATCGAGACATGACACTTGATAGGAAGGTGTGGAGGTCAAGAATTAGGATTCAAGGTTGACAGATAGTCTGAGAATTTCTCCTAGTCTTACCAGTCTTGTATTTTCTTATTCTTAAATCTTTATTTCTATCTGCTGTGTTGTTCACTCCTGTTATCTATTATCTTGTTCTTGTTTTTTGGGTAATATGTCCTCGAATGATGTATGTATGAGTTTGGCAATGTTGTCTTAACTTTGGGCCCTGAAATGGATAAAACCCTCGATAGGATAAAACCCTTGACAATGTTGTCGTCTTAAGATAAGATTAGGAATGAAGTTTTTCGGGATAAGGTAGTTGTGGCTCCAGCCAAGGATAAAACGCAGGAATCGATGTTGGGGCGGTTCAGGCATGTGAAGAGGAAAGACATAGAGGCCCCAGTTAGGAGGTGTGAGCGGTTAACTATGGTGCATCTGAAGATGGGTAGAGGCAGGCCAAAGAAGTACCACGAAGAGGTGATTAGGCAAGATATTGCATTGCTTCAGCTTACCGAGGACATGACCCTCGATAGGAAGGTGTAGAGGTCGAGAATTAGGTTTCAAGGTTGACAAGTAGACGAGAGTTTCTCCTAGTCTTACCAGTAGTATTAGTACTATTTTTTTTCCAAAAAAAACAAGGTAATAAGATACCATGTTGTTGTTATTGTCTTTTGCTTCCTTTTCACTGTCCCTTGAGCCGAGGGGCTATCAGAAATAGCCTCTCTACCAGGTAGGGGTAAGGCCTGCGAACACATTACCCTCCCCATCCTCCACTTGTGGGATTACACTGGGTTTATTGTTGTTGTAAATAGATAAAATCCAGAGACCTAGGTCCTACATTCACTGTTTTTAGAAGTTTCTGATGTCTACAAAACATTTAACACTCCCATTTCTGAGAGAGCTCAATTGCATACATTTCCTTCCATTACTGTTTCGGGAATTTCTAAAGTAAGCTTTGACACCCCGGAGGGAGAGTTGATGCATTTCCTTAAACAAACTAAATTTCAGAGATACTAGAATAAGTTGAGCATCAAAAAACATACAAATGCTAAACAGATAAGACGGTAACTGTGAAAAACTTGGCTATGAAACTACAAACTTTTCAGCTCATTCAAAATTCACAAATTTAAGATCATTCTTGGGTAAGCTAAAGTGCTCTTGCCAACCAAATTGAAAAGAGTAGTTTAAACTAATTTCCTCAAAAGGTCAAATTCCTCTCCCACCAACATATTGTGGTTACGGAGGACACGTGTATTTAATGATCAAAAGTCAGCAGTTGAACATTGCTGGTCCAATGATGAAAAAAGGTTTTGCTGCTTAATTCTTTTTTTTTTTTTAATCTGTTCAAGTTTTCAAAAAGCTTTACATGGCCCATTTTTAACATAAAGATCGAATCCACAATATGTTTTTTCATCCATTTAAAATTCATTGATGGTCCAAGTCAGGAAAAGCACATTAAGTTCTCTTGCTTCAAGGATATCCTGAATTACTGGTGCAAAAAAACGTCCTGATATATAGTCTTAGGATTCTCGGTGCAAAAACTGAACCAACTTACTTGACGGAGATGAAGAGCAGCAGCTGCGCAGATCGCAATAACTACAGCTATGATCAAGAATATAAATGAAGCACCGAAACGGTAGAAGACTCCTGCAGCAAACCCACAACAAACAACTGTGATGAGGCATATGAGACCTTCTGCCCTGCTAGACATAGGCATGCCAAACACCTGACGCACAGTCTTATCCTTCCAGCGAAGAGTCACGACGCATGCTGAAACAACAGAATATCCTGTCTGAACGGACCACCATCCTTGTAAGTTACATGAAATCCGATATTAACCAGGTAAATTTTATAGACATTCAAGAAGCAGCTCATGCTAACTATCTGTTAGTAGAACAACCTTTTATCTTCTAAATCAAGTATAACCTAAATATAATCACTCATCAGGAGAAAAAGTATCACTCATTAAAAATAGAAAGTTCTTTTTTTTTTGCTTTTCTTTTTAAATATGTACTCCCTCCATTCCAATTTATGTGAACCTGTTTGACTGGGCACGGAGTTTAAGAAAAAATGAAGACTTTTGAAATTTGTGGTCCTAAACAACTCAAAAAGGGGCCCAGAGTATTTGTGTGGTTATAAAAGCTTCTCATTAAGGGTAGAATTGTAAGTTTAAGCTAAATTGTTACCAAATTTAGAAAAGGGGTCATTCTTTTCGGAACGAACCAAAAAGGAAATAGGTTCACATAAACTGGAACAGAGGGAGTAGAAAGTTTCCTTTTATTTTGCCGTCAACCTGAGAAGTTATCTCTCCTTCTCACGCTATGCAAGCAGAGTTTTGAAAAGTGCTGGCTACATCAGTTAAAGTGACTGATCGAGGTGACACGATGGTGCCAACCTTTTACAGGCATGAGTAAGGAGTGCGCTTCGCGGCTTCCCATTCTTCGTTTTTTTACCATTGACAGAGGAAATACATAGCACTAAAATTTGGAAGTTTTGGATGAGATCTCATTACAAAAATTGATCCTACCAACCAGGACTTCTTCTAAGTTGTCCCTTATCACACAAAAAAGGTTTCTTCTAAACTGTATGAGTGCTTTTATTTTTGTGACTGATTCACATGAGTTTTAAAACCTAAGACCTGTGCTGAGTTAGCATTGTTATTACATTGACGAGGATTTCCTATTTATTCATGTGTAATGTTACTTTTTGGTATTTTCTAATGATGTGCCCACCTTCTTGCTTCACGGTTAAAGCCCAAGGACCCTTGATGCTTTGTTGGGCTTTTGCTTTCTCTTTTCAATAAAATATGAAGATGAACTATTCATTTATCACAGCAGCCTCTTGCACACAGTGCTTTTTGAAAACACTGAGTGCAAGTGCTAAAACATATTTTGGACATTATTCTCTTGCTAAGTATAAACTTACTAACAATAAATATGACTTATCCACCTCACGAAATATAGCTATTATAAAAATAAGAGGTGAAAGAAAAAGAACATACCAGGGTTCCTACTGAGAGAATGTGTGAGAGAATATGCACATTAAATAGCCCTGCCAACACACTGGCTACAATTCCAACCCATATTTGTGAATTAACAGGAGTGTGTCGCGTTTTATGTACTTCAGCAAACAATGATGGCAACAAACCGTCTCTTCCAAGGCCAAGATATAGTCGAGACTGCTCATCGGAAACAATTCATCTCTTACGAACCACTTAAGTAGCTACTTTAATGACATCAGCATCTTGATGTAAAAACATATACCTGTACATAAAGCCCAACCAGGAGAGTGGTAGTAAGTCCAGCAATAGCACCAATGCTGATTAATACAGACACATATTGCAAGCCCTTAGACGTAAAAGCTTCAGCCAAAGGAGCATCTCCCCCAAGGGACTTGAATGGAAGCATCCCAGTGAGCACCAAGCAGACTCCAACATATAATGCAATACAAATAAGGAGGCTTCCGACTATGCCTAACGGCAAGTCTCTCTGACCACCAGATTCAAATATATCAGTAAGTATACCCCAAAAAAAAAAAA
>ML270793.1:18743-31023 GCA_005239495.1 Nicotiana undulata | reverse complement strand
GGGGGGGGGGGGGGGGGGGGTGGGGAATAAATTCACTTAATACTTGTTAGAAGACAGTCGTGAAAAGGGCACCATATCAATCAGTCGTACCTGTGGGCTCTTAGACTCTTCAGCAGAATTAGCAACTGCATCAAACCCAACATACGCAAAGAATACAACAGTTGCTCCCGTCAGTACAGATTCAAAACCATTAGGAGCAAATGGACTCCAATTTGAAACATCAACCTCAAAGGCTCCAACAATAATGACAAAAATAACAATGACTACCTGCAGTGAAATTGTCTTTCTGTCAGAGATCAGCTATGTCATTTGATGTCAATCTTAAGAGAAAGAATCATTCAACTATGTGCTTCACAAACTTTTCAGAACAAAGGAGAATAATATAGTGACGACAGAACTTCTTATTAAGGAAGTCCACACTGCAGCCACACATGAATGGCTGAATAAATAACAAATGAAACATCACCTACTTCTTTTACGGCTCAATGAAAAGAAGGAAACATCACCTACTTAAATCTATTACTAATAAAGTTCTGGGGTTTTGGGAGACCTGACACTGATGTAGCTCATAAAATAGGGAATTGTTCTGTAGAAAAAGATGAGCTACTGCAGATTCTTTAGTTTTCTCTCCATATTTTCAGCTTAATTTTACCTTTATGTTTATAATGTTTTAATTTTACTTTCCAAATTTTAGCTTCTGCTGGCATCTCTTAGATAAAAATTTATATCCTATCATTAACACTTTAGTTTGGTTTGATTTTTCCTTGCATTTCTATTAGAGATTATCTTAGGGTGCGATTGCATGAAGGAAAACATTTTCCGGCTTAGATGTTTTGGAAAACACAAACATTTTCCTCGTGAACTCATTTTCCTCAAAATGGAGGAAAATGTTTTCCCTATCAAGAGAAGGAAAAATATTTTAATAGTACCTTCTTTTTATGTTATACATAGAGTACTTTCTTTTTCATTTCAACAAATAAGTATTTTCTTTTCATGATGTAAAAAAAGTAATTTTTTTTCATTTTAACAAAAAAGTACTTTTCAGTTTTCATGATGTAAAAAAGTATTTTCTTTCATATCAACAAAATGATATAATAAAAGTATTTTCTTTCATTTCAACAAAATGATATAGAAAAAATATATTCTTTCATTTCAACAAAATGAGTACTTTATTTTCAAGTTGTAGTACTTCCTTTTTCAACCAAAAAAGGAGTATTCTCTTTTCAGTTATGGAGTCAACGTTATTTTTGCGTGAAAAAGTAAAGCAACACTAATTCCTTTGGATTTGTGTGAAACTTTAGAAGAACAATTAAATTCTTGAAGAAAATAGAGTCCTAAAAAAGTTGGATATTGGGGAGGGGGGCACACGAAACATGGGGACTTGGGGAAGGGGGTGATGAAAGTAGCATAAAAAATTATTTTTCTAAAAAATAGTTTTTACTCTCTAACCGAACACTAGAAAATATTTAGAAAAAGTTTTTTACTCACCAACCAAACAAGGGAAAATAAGTGATAAAACCACTCATTTTTCATGAAAACATTTTCCTTCATACCAAACACACCCTTAATCGTAGTTAGAGTTCTAACTTGTTAAAGTTATGCCAGAGGTAGGAAGACTCGGTTTCTCTCTTTTCCCCTTTCTCATTTCCTGCCATTGCTCTTAACTTTTCTCCCTTTTCTCATTTCTTCCTCCTGCCTTCCTCTACTTCTACATTTCCCACATTATAACCTCTCCCTCTTTAACTTTCTCCTCATCATTTTCCTCATCTTGGTTTTGGTGCTACATCACAAAAGGAAAAAAAAAAACGCATGGATGGACAACTACAACAACAACAACAACAAACCCAATAGTTTCACTTTCACACAAGTGGGGTCTGGGGAGGGTAAGATGTACGCAGCCTTACCCCTTCCCCTGGAAGAACAGAGAGGTAATACTCACATTTGAATATTATTTATGTCACTGACTTCAGAGAATACCGGACACAACTAGTCCAATTATTCTAAATAACAAAATTTGTCAAGAATAATCTTTTTGCAAAAAAAAGAACTTTTTGCCAGATCAATGTTAATTCACCTCCTATAGTTGTTGATTTTACTAGACTGCCTACTTTTCTTACTATCAGATTCCCCTAACCCCTCCCTTTCCAAAAAACATATTTTCATGTGGCCAATATGAGTCTACTACAGTTCTCTTCCAAATATAAAAAGTTAATTGATTGCTACTCTAGAACTCGACAAATTTGAAGTACGACTGAGACATCCACTGTGCTGATGTCATTTCCTCCTTTATGGAAAAAAATTATCTGATTATGGGAGAATTCAAATGTTTCTGATAAGGTAAATACTTTTATCAATATGAAAATACTCTCATATATAAGCCTTCTACATAAAGGTTAGGACCTACACAAAAACATGGTCCTCTATAAATGACATCCAATCTTCTACACAGACATATTTCATGGGTGCAGCAAAAGCTAACCAAGAATAAAAGGCTATTTCTTTTGATACAGAATCATTTTTTTTTTGAGATGGTTACATTATACTGAATCATTTTCTATCCCCTCAAAAGCTTTCCTATTCCTTTCTTTCCAAAGGACACACGTGATGGCTAGAGAGGCAACATCCCTTGCCCTGTATTTTCCTTTTCTTCATCTAATGGCTAAACTGTGTGCGTCATTCAGTAAACCCAGCATCATCCCGAGCACTCTGACTAGTTAAAGAACCCACCACAGGTGCATAGCCACTTACCTATGCAATTAGAGGTGATCCAAAACTTTTTCTAAGCATCCATACATAAAGCACTACTATATGTAGTTATCCTCTTCCTCAGATTATGGGAGGACTTTAATGTCCTAAGTTAACTAATTTCATTACTAATTGTTGAACTTGCATTAGCAATGTTTACGCTATGTTAAGGAGTTACACTTCGAAATTAGAAGGACATTTACCCTAAATGATATTCAATCACCAAGAAGGACAAGCTCCCCTATTATTCCAAATAACAAAGGAGTAAGGACAAAGAGTAGATGAGAAGATCACCTTAGTCACTGTCATCACTGAATTTAATATAGAAGATTCTCCAACACCTCGACATAGAACAATTGTCAAAAGCACTAGGAGAATTGGAGCTAATAAATTAAAAGAAAATGCTCCATATATTTCTTCACTGCCATGTCCAACCCAACTTGGGATGTTGTTCTTGAGGAAGGGAATGAGCTCTAGTGCAGTAATAACATAGCTTGCTAAACTGCGAGCTATACTAGCTGCACCAATATGATAGTCAAGCATCAACTGAGAAAACACAAGGAAAGCAATAATCTCGTTGAAAGCTGTATAAGCATATAAGTATGCTCCCCCAACAACGGCTGGAAAGCGTGAAGCTAACTCAGCATAACAGAGAGCATTGAGCACACAAGATCCTCCTGCAATTATGAAGCTTACGGTGACTCCTGCATCAACAGAAATAAAAATCCTCATTAATGAAAACTAATAAGATATGCACACTACGATTAAAGGATATAAGCTATGTAGTTTGCTTCCCTTCTATCAAAGAAGCTTAATTTACAGCAATGGCTACTCAAACTAGATACTACAGCCTTTACCTGCAACTTCTATGTGATAACTGATAACTGTAAAACCTATTTTAGATTACACAAATGAAATTGGGAAATAAAGGTACATGCATACACCCACATGGATGAAGCTAAACTTCTCACTGAAGAAAACATGAAGCCAAAAGTTTGCAAAGTTATCACCATACATGTAGCATAGCAACTTATCACATAACCGCAAGAGCCTCAAGTATGTTTTTTTTATTGAAAAAAGTATGGAATTTTTCTTCAATTAAAGTATAAAAAGGTCAAAAACAATTCATCATTAACTGACCCAAAAAAATATATTAGAGGTCAATATCACCCAGGTACAGTATCTTTTACAGAGCAGTAATAATCTAACCATGGAATGACCTATTATAACCTATATGAGATACAGGTACACAAAGGGCATGAAGGCCCTTTTATATTGATACAAAAATACTTGAAGAAGAACCACCATTGGTTATTTACATTCTTCGTTACTATCATTAATCAATTTAAGCAAGCGATCGGATTGTATTTAGGAAATTATTGGAAAGGACTTTTGGATCCTATAAACACTTCTTATAAAATTAGTGTTTAATATAGTGCCAAGAAAGGACCTCTAAGGAGTTAAATAACCAGGAGGGACTTTCAGAGAGCTCTTAAGTGTACCTCTCAAGGAAAAACTTTTGTAAAACTAATTTTAGAAGCATTTATTCTCATTGTCGAGGTGCGAGCAAGCTAGTTCAGACACTGTCATTATCAATAAATAATGGACTTTAAGTTCTAGCACTGACGATGTAAAATATATTTACACAATCAGGTTAGTAGGTAATTACAGGTAATCTCTCGATTAACATAGTAATATGCTAAAAATGTTAATTAACCTGTGATTGTTAAAATTCACTGCTACTGCAAACAAATTTTTATACCTTCAGTGCATATAACTTAAATCCTAAATAATTTAGATTCACAGTGACATTTTTGCTTCACAAGGTTCAAACTAAGTGAACTTTGACCAATATGTTTTAAAAGCAAACCTTTACTGTTTTGATAGAGAAAGGTTGCAACTTACAGTAATGTCTCATGTAGCTTTCAAAATCAAATTTAACTTTACAGTAAGAACTTATCTTGTTCAGTTTAGCTTCCAAAATCCAAAGTACTCCCCGGTGTCTCATTTTATGTGACGCAGATTGAGCCGGAGTTAAAGAAAGAAAGGCTTTTGAAACTTGTAGTCTAAAACAAGTCAGGGATATTTGTGTTAGATTAGTTGTATTAGAGAAATACATCAGCACAGACTAAAAATCAAAATGCAACACATAAATTGGTACAATTCTTTAATTAGAAATTCTTTAAAGATTTCTATTTTTTTCTATAAATAGAATCAGGAGGTCTTTTTGTCTTTTTTCTTATTTTTTCTTAGTGATTTAGAATAGAGAGCAAGCAAAATTTTAAGTGTCAAACTTAATAAGGACGTAATAATGGGTTTTAATATTATGTAGCAATCAATTGGACGTTAGTTGGAAGCTGACCTGGACCAGCATCGTGGGCGACAGTGCCGGTGACGACGAAGATTCCGGCACCAATAGAAGCACCAATTCCGAGGAGAAGAAGATCAAAGAGACTTAGACGGCGGACGAGACCTTCGCCGCCGGAGGCAGTACGGATTGTGGTGTCGGACGGCGGAGCTAGTGGTTTTGAACGGAGCGCCGATGACCAAAAGTGAGATAACCATGACGGTGATGACGACGAAGAAGAAGAAGATTCAGAGCGTTGCCCAGCACTCATATTCGAAATTTCCTTTTCTGTCCTCGTTATTCACAATACAAAAGCTTAATTTAGGAAGTTAGATGCTAAAAAGATTAAAAAATAACTTAGCCACGTGATTCAGATGGAAGAAAGTAAGAAAGAATTACTACTGATTACAAATCGTCGATTCGTAAATTCTTTATGGCCTATTTGGCCAAGTTTCTTTAAGTTAAAAAATATATGTTGTTTTTTAAATTTTAAATTTAAAATGTTTCTTCAAATTCAGAGCTTACTCGTACCCTGGATAGAGAGGTTGTTTCTTAAAAAATAATTCTAAGAAGAAGTAGAAACAATTTTGGAGAAAAAAATATAGTTTCTTCCCATAAGTACTTTTTAAAAGTTTGGCCAAATACTAATTATTGCTTAGAAGTACTTTTTAAATTAATTTCTTTTGAAAAACATAAACTGCTTATCACCAAAAATACTTTGGAAAAAAATACTTCTCAAACTAAGTTGATTTTTCCAGTTTGACCAAACAGGCTATTATATGAGGTATCAATACAGATTATGTAATACTTTTCTTATTTAGTTTATTACAAAAAATAATATATTTTTATATTAAATATAAGTAAAATACAAAGTGTGTAACTTTATGGGCCCCTAAACGTACGTGAAGTGTATTATTTTGAGATTTTTTCCTTCTTATACATTATATGAAACTCATTACTAAAAAATTTCAGTTTTAAAAATTACTCGCCCTAAATAAGATTTGTTTATAATTTATAGACAATCAATTATTAGTATCTTAAATTACGGAATTAAGTTACACCCTTTTTCTTTTTAGATTCCTTCCAATTGTGGATTGCCTATTTTAAGTTAAACACAAACTTGTTCAAAAACATATGAAACTTGCTTCCGTCACAACTTCTTAGCTGTGTATGTTCTTCTTTATCTATTTAGCACACCGTTTTCTAGATTCACTGGCGTATTAGCACAACAATTCTGCTAAGATTTGGGAACCAAAAAAAATCTTTCCAATTCAAGTATGTACTATACCGTTTTCATTATATAAAACGATTAGCAATTTCCTTTCATTATTCAACTTGTTTGTTCTAGTCAAATATGATATTCGATAATTTATTAATCAATTGATTGTCAACAAAATAATAATGTATGGTACCACAACATACAAATTAAAAATAAATTTTATACAAATTTGATACATCTACAATAGCATATAAACTAAAAATAAATTTTATACAACTCATTTATAATTTATCTAAAACTTTCATACATAATAAAAATAAATTTCATACAACTAATTATATAGTATACACTTATTTACAACTTATCTACAACTTTCATACATAATTTTTAACAGTTAAATACATCTATGACATCATACAAATAAATACAATTTTCATACAAATTTTATACAGTATGTCTTTTGTATATTTTGTATCTGATTTGTATATATTTGTATGTGGTGTGTGCTTCTTCCTCTTGATCACGCCCAACTATGCCTTATAAAAAGGACAAAGTGGTCGCTGCAAATATATTCTGGTTATCAAGTCCGGAGTCGAATCCCACAAGGAATTAACTTATCAATTACAGCTATCGGACTCACACAATTTCACATAATCAACTTCCCAAGATATTTGACTAACGAAGTGGATGTTTACTAACTAACTATTACTTAATGAGAATGCAGTAAATAAAAACTAACTAAGAGTGTGTCGTAAACAATAATAGAATGATCTAAGGTGATGATTTCCCCTATTATCGGAGTCCTTTCCACTATGTTTGTTATAAATTTGCCTAAATCTTCTCTATCGATCATGAGCACTCTGACTGTCGTAACTCTCTCCCGAGTAATTACAATAATATACTAGACATATTCTCCCGAATTACGCTAGTTAATGTTAAATACAGCTCACTTAGATCGCACCCAAGGTTTCGTTATCCCTAATTCCACCTTTAAACCCTTTGTATTGGTCCCTCATATACGTTAGGAGTGATATTGTTCAACAACGACCAAAATATGTACTCTCTCCCGAGTAATACACACTAAATAGGAATAGTCAATTGAGGGCCCTTCAATCAACAGCAACAAGCATATAGTTGAACAAATAGAGAGAAAACTATGGCAAATCTATATTAACATAACGAGAAATTCATCCTTTGATAGGTTCCGTCAAAACCCTAGACTATAAGTTTAGCTACTCATACTAATGCAAAACATAACACTAATATGATTCATAATTCACAACTAGAAGTAAGAAGACGAAGATAAAAACTCTGAAGAATTTCTTGATCTTCTCCCCCTTGTTCTTGCCTCCAATATAGGCTCTTATAGGTTTATGTTAGTTGCCCGGGAAATTACAAAAAAACCCTGCATTATATAGCACCCGACAGCCCGTTCGCGGCCGCGGATCCGGCCGCAAACTTTCACCTCTTCATTGCCTTCATTCGCGATCAGTTGCGCGCCCATGTCATGACCCAAAATCCATAAAGGTCGTGATGGCGCTGGACCCCACGGTCAGGCAAGACAACATTTAATAATTAATGAAGTCTCTATTATAATATTTTGAAATCATTCCCTTTTCATTTTCTTAAATAATAATTATCGAGTTCCTACTAAGTAAGCAATAACATCTTTAGTAAATTTAAATAGTAAATAAATCCCATAATGAATCCCAGAACCTGGTGTCACAAGTGCATGAGCAAATTCTAAGAATTTATACAAATACTACGAAGCTTGTCCGAAATACAAATTGGACAAGGAATTTAAAATGAAAGTAAATACAATATGAGGGAGACTCTGTCAGCTGCGGGTCATCTCCAGAAGGTGCAGCTCGTCTAAGTCTCCAAGTCAGCCACATCGCCGTGTCCAGCAGGGGCACTAGCTATGGATGTACCTGTGCAATAAAAATTCACAACAAGTGTAGCATGAGTACGAAAACAACGTGTACTCAGTAAGTATCCCGCCTAACCTTAGAGAGGTAGTGACGAGAGGTCGATTTGACACTTGCTAGGGGTCAATACAATATAATATATGAAGGATATCAACACGGTTATTAACATTGAATAACAAATAATGACAGGGAAGATCAATTGTTTCCATAAATTTATAAATTCTCCGGTTTCCGTCATTTCAACTAACAATTTACGTCCTTAAGACAATTTAACAATTCAAGTCACAGGTGGTATATAATATGTATATCTCATGCGTAGGAAATGCTGAGGGTCGTTCGACCCGAAATAACAATAACAAAATGTGCACTGCTGATGTTTTAGACTTCAATACTACACAATATTATAAGTTAATTGTGAAGTACCCAATTTTCGAGTGCTGTCTAATAAGAAGAACCCGGTTCTTCTTTGTCTACTACTTACTACTGTTTGCGGAATAATTAAGCAGTAATAGTAAAGACACAGAGATTTTTACGTGGAAAACACCTGGCTCAAAAGGTGAAAAACCCACGACTTACTCCTCAGTAGGATTTGCTCAAACTCTTCACTAAAATCTGAGCCAAAACGGACTTACAAAATAAACTCATTTGTAATCCTAGGACTAACTCTAATCCTCTTTGTATCAACTAGCCTCTAGCTAATTTCTACAGATTTCAAGCTAACTCTAACTTGAATAATTTGTACCTATTACAATTGCTTCTATGAAAGCTGATAAGATACAATATTTAAACTCCTACTACAATCAACTAGACTCAATATACAAAAAATGGAACTGTTTCTTCTAGTGGAACCGTAGCCTTTGTATCGCACAACAATTCTGCTTGCAAAACCTCTGGAACTTCTGCTTCAGAACTTGATTCACTTTAGCACTTGTGCGTCACCTCTTTTAGCAGTAATACATTGATTATTTATAGAGCCCGTTTGTTGAGTCCATGATTCAATTCTGATCCAACTCTTTCTTGGTAAACGAGTTTGATTGTACTCAACTTCCTTCCTCTATTTCTGTCCTAGCTGAAAGCAACTTCTATCTTCTCTTATCAATTTGCAACCTTTTCGTATTAGGAGACATTCTCTTAGTTCTTTGATACTTAGCAATCACTAATATCTCCTAAACTTGTACGATTCGTGATCCAACTGCTTCAGTCAGAAGTGTATGCTATGATGGACCTGGTTCAACTGGACACCTCAATCTTCAAAGCCCATTCAGTGACATGGGCCAACAAATTCCCCTTTTTTGATGATGACAAACTCTGTGCATTTATCCTGTATACACATCCAACACTTTGTATATTTGTGAGCATTAATCATCAAGAACCAGGTTCATTAGGTTATAAATATCACTTCAAAGATTTTTTTTATTTAAAATTGAACAATACTGCAGAACAACGCTGTAGTACATCTTCCCCTTTTTGGCATCATCAAAAAGTTGCAAAATGATACTTACCAGTAATTAATTCTTACTCATGGCCAATTTAGGCAACTTCAGGTGCAAATATGATTAATCAACACAAGAAACCAATAATGTAAGCTAAATCATAAATAAAGACATTTGTCAAAACACCAAGCTTTATTTGATTAACATGGATTATCAACACCAAAACAGATAAAATCAAAGACAACCAAAACATGATTAAGACAGAATTAAAAAACTGAAACAAACACACTTGACACAGTCCCGAACTGGGCACTTGATAGGATAGGAGGGGGTAGTTCTGGAAATTCCTAGGTTTGGGGTGGTGCAGAAGAGGCAGGATTCGTGGTTTGGAGAAGAGACAGCATTTGGTGTAAGACACCCTCACTTTTCTCCTTCTCCTTGGCTAATTCAGCTTTGAGAGCATCACGCTCACCTTCCACCTCAACTAAGCGAGTCTTCAAGCGAAGGATCTCCATATCCTTTTGCTCACTTTCTTGCACCAGAGTACGAACCTTGCTGTTGACTGGTTGCTTCCGAGATGAACCAGGTTCATCTGCCGGGGCACTGACAGTGTAATGACATGACACCAAAGTGTCCTTCCCAAAGAAATCCTTTGCAGTAGACATTTTAGCCTTCTTTGTGGGAACTCCAAAATGATCCAGAACTGCAGTAAGGATAAAGCCATAAGGAATCGCATGGGCCTTGGTTCCATTCACCACTCTGTCCAAAAGCTGGATGATTAAAGATGGCCAATTGATTTGCTTGCCTCTGTATAGGCACTCCATGAGCGTTAGATCCATATAGTGGGCAATGTGCCTGCGCTCTTGTCTGGGCAGCAGAAATTTAATAACAAACTCAAAGAGCAGTTTGTGTTCATGCTTCATCTCGCTTTTGTACACTGCCCTGGGCTCAGTCTCTTCTTCATTGTCACAAAAGAATCTGGTGATGTTGAGTTCTGAGGCCATTCCATCCAAGCAAGGCCATCTCTGCCTTGTATAATCGTCATATCCCTCAGATGGAATGTCTAGAATGACTCCCAGTTCTTGAGCGTCAAAGGAGACTTCAACTCCCCTGACCGATGATATAACCCTTTCTCCAATCACAGTCGCATTCCCCATGAATTCCACTACCTCATTTCTGACCAGCCTGCCCTCCAAGCGAAGGACCATGTCCTTCCAGCCTTGAGCTGCCGGAAAATCTACTAAGTACCTCATACCCGGCTCTTCCAAGTCCTTCAGTAACTTTCCCTTCAAAATATGTCTTTTGCCAAACATGGCAATTTTGTCAATCGACACTTCTCCAACTTCCTTCTCATCACCTCCACTCCAATCAGGATCATTATCTTTCTCAACAATCTGAACTTTCTTCTTTGAATTTACTTTAGACCGTGTCCTCGTAGATGTACTCACGGTGGTAGCAGACATAGGTGCTGACTTCTTTGTGGAAGTCTTAGCCAATTTGGCCTTGGGTGTCTTGACCACCACTGGAGCAACCTCTTCATCTTGTTGGACCAGGTCCAACACCTCATCAACAACAATAGCCTCAACAGGCTCCCCCACTTTCGCTTTCCCTTTCTCAACCCTCTTTCTTTTGCTCTCTTGCAGAGCTTTTTCCAGCTTCTCCTCCTCTTCTCGAACAGTATTTCTCGTAGCTCGTACCCTTGGAACATGTACACCAACAGACTCATTAGTTTTCCTTTTCTTTGAGGCTTTAGACTTGATGGACTTGGGAGTCCTTCTCTTCTTGGGGTTGTATGAGTCCCCAGTTTCTTAAGTCTCTCAGCCAAGGTTTCTTCCCCAGAAGAAACACGATCATCTACCTCCTTCATTAGCTTTTCTAATCCAGTAGAAGCTTCCTCAACTTCATTAGTTTCCCCTATCACTACGACATCATCTTCAAGATTCTCAAGAATGGGGCCACAAATCTCAAGTGTGGAACCATCCTTCCCAGATCCCCTCACACCTGCATCTCCCTCATTCTCAAGAATTTTCCCGGTTTTTCTTAGCCTACTTGGCACTTCCACATCCACCACAGACCCAACCAGCACAAATCTATTTTTAGAATTTGACACAAAGGTAACTTCAGTATTACCTTTCTCAGCACTTGACGAACCAGGTGCATCGTCCTCATGTGCTGATTTAAACGATTCACTGGACGAATCTGGTTTGGGTTCTTCTTCAGCCTGTAATAAATCTTCCAAGAACTTTGCTCGTGACCTGAAGCCACAAATTTTCGTGCAAGAACCTTGACACGGCGGGTTTTTTTGGCTGGGATAGGGTTTGGTGTAGGTTTAAGAGTATCATGGTATTCAGGGGTTTCAGGTGTCTCAGAGGATTCAGAACTGTAGATCGGTGGAGAGTCAGACTCATATACTCCCTCATCGTAGTCACAATTTTGAGAATCAGATGAAACAGATGACATTTTTAATTTTTAGAGAAAAAGAAGAGAGGGAAACAGACAGTAGAGGTTTGAGTGTTGAGTGACTTGAACAGGGTTCGTCTATTACTTTATTCACTATGGGTAATGATGGCCTATTTATAACTTGTGGCTGGGGTGATTATAACGGACG
>ML270793.1:0-18519 GCA_005239495.1 Nicotiana undulata | reverse complement strand
ATTTGGGTAAGTACAAGAATTTGAACTGAACCATAAATGGATAGAGTCCTACTCATGTATGACTATACTTGAATTAATACATGTATGGAGATGAGAACGTACCTTGTCAGTCATGTAAACCAGCATGGATGAACCAGGTTCATCCTATTAAAAATCTTTATTTTGCCACAATTCACAAATAGAGAACCATCATTAGCAACTAGGGATTCATATTAATACATGGCAGAAGAGTATGACAACAAATACAAAGAGCTGAGCAATGATTAATCTGATGAAGTACCTAATTAAAATTTCTCGCCAGAAAACTTACTCTCCCCCCCCCCCCTCTTTTTTTTTTCTCAATAGGTGATCTTAATCATCCTTAATTCAAGCCTGTTTCTCTCATAATGCTCCCTACTCAATTCTTTGGTAAATATCTTAGCAATTTGATGATCAGTGGCACAGAATTCAATTGAAATCATCCCCTTTTCATAATTATCCCTCAGGAAATGGTGCCTAACATCTATGTGCTTAGTTCTCTTGTGATGAACCGGGTTCTTAGTCATACTAATTGCACTAGTGTTATCACAGTAAATAGGAATGCATCCCACATCTATACCAAAGTCTAGGAGTTGTTGCTTAATCCATAGCAACTGAGCACAGCAAGAGGCTGCAGCCACATATTCAGCCTCAGCAGTAGACAAGGCTACTGAATTTTGTTTCTTGGTGGCCCAAGATACAAGGCAGGAGCCCAAAAAGTGAGCCATGCCTGAAGTACTTTTCCTGTCAACCAGGAAACCTACATAATCAGTATCAGCATATCCTACAAGGTCAAAATTACTACCTTTAGGATATCAAAGGCACAAATTAGTGGTGCCCTTCAAATATCTCAAAATTCTCTTCACTGCAATGAGATGGGATTCCTTTGGATTGGCTTGAAACCTAGCACATAGTCCCACACTGAACACAATATCAGGTCTAATTGCAGTAAGATATAGTAGGGATCCAATCATCCCTCTGTACGTCTTCTGATCAACGGATGAACCAGGTTCATCCACATCTAATTTTGTAGCTATGGCTATTGGGGTATGTATCTCCTTTGAATCTTCCATTTTGAACTTCTTGAGGAGTTGTCTCACATACTTCTGCTGATGAATGATTGTTCCATGTGGATTTTGTTTGATTTGCAGACCTAATAAAAAGGTTAGCTCACCCATCATGCTCATTTCAAACTCACTCCCCATTACTGTAGCAAATTCCTTGTTGAGATTCTTAGTTGTTGCCCCAAATATGACATCATCAACATATATTTGTACAATCATAAGATCTTTTCCCTTTTCCTTTAAGAACAAAGTACTGTCTATTTTGCCTCGTTTGTACCCATGTTCCAGCAGGAATTTTGACAATCTCTCGTACCAAGCTCTAGGTGCTTGCTTGAGACCATAGAGAGCCTTGTCAAGTTTATATACATGATCAGGTGATTCTTTGCTTTCAAAACCAGGAGGCTATTTTACAAATACCTCTTCCTTCAAATAGCCATTGAGAAAGGCACTCTTGACATCCATCTGATGCAAAGTGAATTCCATGTGTGCAGCAAATGCTATAAGAAGTCTGATTGCCTCCAATCTTGCCACAGGAGCAAAGGTCTCATCATAATCAATTCCCTCTTCTTGGTTGTATCCTTGAACAACCAGTCTTGCCTTGTTTCTAGTAACAGTTCCATCCTCATCGAGTTTATTCCTGAAGACCCACTTGGTGCCAATTATTGATCTGTCCAGTGGTCTGGGTACCAAGTGCCATACTTGACTTCTTTCAAATTGATTCAGCTCCTCTTGCATAGCAGTTACCCAGTCAGCATCTTTCAGGGCTTCAGCAATGTTCTTTGGTTCAATCATGGATAGAAATGCATCAAACGCACACAGATTTTTCAAGGAGGATCTAGTTTTGATTCCAGATCTCAGGTCTGTTATGATGTTCTCAAGAGGGTGAGAACTCTGATATCTGTGTGGTTTGAGAACCAGTTGTTCACTTCTGGATTGTTCCAAGTTGTCTTGTTGCTGTGGAACAGGATCAGGGCCAGTATTTTCATGAGGAATTCCCCCTGTCGAGTTGCGTGGGGTTGTTGGACCTGGTCCATCACCTGTTCCATCTCCCATAGGTGCTTCAATGTAGTCATTGCTCCTCACCAGTCCAAGCTCCTCATCTTCTGGTTCCTGTCTCTCAGATAAAGTGTTAGTTTCATCAATGACAACATGTACACTTTCTTCTACACACATTGTTCTTTTATCGTATATTTTATAAGCTTTGCTATGTGTAGAATATCCCAAGAACACTCCCTCATCACTTCTGGGATCAAATTTTCCTAAAGAATCTTTGCCATTATTATGCACATAACACTTGCATCCAAAAGCCCTAAGATGGGATATGTTGGGCTTTCTCCCTTTAAGTAATTCATAGGGAGTTTTCTCTACCAGAGGTCTGGTCATGCATCTATTGATAATATAACATGCAGTGTTAATTGCTTCTGCCCAGAAGCTGTGAGGTAGTTTGCTTGATAGAAGCATGGTTCTTGCCATGTCTTCAAGAGTTCTGTTTTTCCTTTCAACAACCCCATTTTGCTGTGGGGTTCTAGGAGCAGAAAAATTGTGATTCACACCATGTTCATCACAGAACTCAGTAAACTTTGCATTCTCAAACTCAGTACCATGGTCAGATCTAATGGATGCTAGTTGATGTCTTAATTGATTCTGAATCTTCTTGACAAATGAGGTGAACATTTCAAATGCTTCATCCTTAGATGCCAAGAACAAGGTCCAAGTGAACCTTGAGAAATCATCTACTAGTACCATAACGTATCTCTTTCCACCTCTTCTTAGAGTTCTCATGGGACCACAGAGATCCATATGAATCAGTTCCAACGACCTGGTGGTACTGACCATTTTCTTACTTTTGAAAGAAGACCTTACCTGCTTCCCTCTTGCACATGCCTCACAAGCCTTGTCTTCTTTGAACTTAATGTTAGGAAGCCCTACCACTAAGTCTTAGAGACCAACTTGTTAAGTTGAGTTAGACTTGCATGACCAAGTCTTTTGTGCCACAGGAGGGGATCACTGTCCACCACACTAATGCAAGTGAGTTCATTGTCAGACATTGTGGACAAGTCAATGACATAGATATTGTTCATTCTTCTCCCTGCAAAACAATCTTGTCAGTAAGAAGGTTGATCACAAAACATTTTGTGGAAGTAAAAGTGACAAGATTACCTCTGCCACACAGTTGTGACACACTGATAAGGCTATATTTCAAGCCATCTATCAGATACACATGTTCAATTGAACGTGTGTCATCTTTACCTACCTTGCCGACCCCTATTATTTCACCTTTCTTTCCGTTTCCAAAGGAGACATTTCCTCATTTGAGGTTTTCAAGTGAAATGAACCATTCCTTGTTCCCTGTCATATGCTTAGAACAACCACTATCCAAAAACCAAAACTGCCTGCCTCCTTTCACTTGTACTTTCAAAAGAAAATCAGGGATTAGTTTTAAGAACATAAACTAGTTTGGGTCCTTTTCCATGAGAGAATGGATGAATCAGATTTTTTCTGGCCCAATTTGGTAGCCAATTTTTCTTTTTAATGAATCTCTCATTTTTCTGACTGGCCTTTTCTTTTGCAGAACACTCATATTTAGAGTGGCCAGTCTTCCCACAATGGGTGCAAATTTTATTTTCAGGGAGAGTGAGATACTTGCTTTTGGGATCCCATTTAGGCAATTGACTCCCAAAACCAAGCCCTCTCCGGTTGCTACTATGATTCTCTTGGAGCCATATTAAAGCATCAGAAGACTTATTCCACTTACGTGTTCTATCAAATTCATGTTTGACTTTGCCAAGTTCTTCTTTAAGAGATTTTATCTGCTCATCTTTGGCATACATTTTATCTTTCAATTTACCTAAGTCTTCTTCTAACTTCGCATGAGAGTGATCAACTACCTTTTTACTGGATCCTAGTCTTAACTTTAAATTTTCAGATTTTAGTTCTAGAATCTCAGTTTCGAGTGGTTGAACCTGGTTCATCAAGACAGTGTTTTTCTTTTCAGATTCACTGACCCTTATTTCCAGGTCCATGCATTTTGCTCTCAGCATTGCACACTCTTTAGATAGTTGATCTTTCTCTTTAGTTGTCTCCTCAGAATCATCAATGAAGTCAAGTAGCAACTCAGAGAGTTTCTCCTTAGATAGAAACTTTATTTTTGTTTTAAGATGTGAGATACTTACCTGTGGTTCTTCATAAGTCTCCTCATCAGATTCTCCAATTGCCATGAGAGCTTGATCTTCTGTCTCACCATCTTCTGATTCTTCATCTGAACTTTCCCCCCAAGCAGCAACCATAGCCTTTGTAGTAGTTTTCTTGGGTTGGACCAGTTCCTTCTTCCTGTTCTTTCTTTCATATCTCTCCTTCCTCCATTCTACTTCCCACTGGGGGCAGTTCTTGATGAGATGATCAGTTTTTCCACACTTGTAGCATCCCTCATTAGCTGGCCTTTCAGGGGCCTTTGCCTTGTTGAAATTTCCCCCTCTAGAGATGCCTTTCTTCCTCATGAGAAAGTTTCTGAATTCTTTGGTGATCATGGCCATCTAATCATTGTGAGCACGTGATTTTTACCTATTGTATAATCCTACAAAATCTCGATAAATTAATTGGTTTTATGAATTTTTATTGAATTTTAATGCTATTTGTGAGTCTATTTTACATTAGTAAGCTATACTCCGGCCTTTAAATCCGTAAATAATTTAAAATGACACGAGTAAGTACATAACCTTAATTAGTATTTAAATAAGTTTAGTTGTGTGATATAAAGTAGGTTATTGATAATTTCTTGATTTAATTATTTCTTAAACAAAAATGGTGGAATTTGTCTTTGAATGACTAGGAGTAATTAAATAATAAGACTCTTACTTAATTAATTAATTGAAACAAAGACTAGGATTAAAACTAATTATTACCTTTAGTTTAAATTTTAATTTAGTGGGGTGGATTTTGATATTAAAGGATTAAAAATGGACCTGGGTTGATTTACCCAGGCCCAAGCTACCCCAACAACCCATTAAGACCCAAGCCCAAGCCAATCCTACCCGGCCCAGCCCTTACACTACCCAAACGGCCCCGTTTCATCCCCTCAAGCTTCCTAGCCGTTGGATCTTATTGATCCAACGGTCCTAAACTAATGGTCCCTTAAGTATATAACTGTTCCATAACACCTCCCTACCCCAATAACTCAAAGTCTAACCCCCATCCATTCGTCTCTCTCACCGTCTCTCATCCCCTTTAGAGACCATCCGGTCTCTGCCACCTACCACCCTAGATCCGCCGGCCGGAAATCGCCACCGGCGGCGGAGCACCACCAATCAACCTCAAATTGATACCAAATAACCCACATGGTCTCCTCAACCCCGTCCCAACGTTGGTTTCCCCAAACAACCAACCATTTACGAGTAATTCCAAATCTAAGAACTGACGAAACCCTAAATCGTGCCAACGACAATTCCAAGCGGCTCTGTGACTCAAACTCACATGAGTCGATAGCTCTCGACAAGAGCCGTCGATTCATGTGAGTATGGGTCACTTTTGGAGGTCGCCGGAGTCTGGCCAAATTCCGACGAAGTCACAGGAATCCGTTCCAAATTACTTTCACTGGTACTCCTTTTCTTTCTTCTTCCTTTTATTTATCTTTGAACACTTATTTAAGAATGCTACCTTAGTTTATTGAACTAGGTTTTCAGTTCATAATTTCTTCATTTGTGTGTAAATCGATATAACGAACACTGTTTTGAACCCATGTTAGTATATAGTTTTAGGTTTTCTTTTTCGGCGCATCTTGTCTACTGTCCCCTCCCCCCTAAATTAAATTTGACCTAGCTAATTAGGGTAAAGTCGTTGGTTTAAGACTGTTGGATATCTTCTTTCCTGGCCTGTTTAGTTCTGAATATGTATGCATGCCTAATCTATGCCTTATTGTCTAAATTGTTCATTGATTGAAGATTCTTATGTTTTGCCCGGACTGTTTTCCCCCTTTCCCCCATTTTTCTTAATTGTTACTGTAAAAATCGAAAGGCCTCCTAGTTCAGGGATTGATTACTGATTTGGCTTAGGACTTCATGAACTTCCTTGTTAAAATTACATGCTGTTGTTTGATTGAATTTTTAGGTTTATTTGTTGAATAGGTACGCCCATACTGATTATTATGTATTCTTTCCGTTTTTATTTTTGTTTCAACCTTAGTTTCAATCGATTAATTAATAACCTAGGTTAATTATTGACCTAATTGACTCACCATTAGAAGTCAATTGCATCCGGCTACTTAAGCTCAAATTAGCAACTAAGTCTAAGGGCTTAACTTAATTCTTAAAAGTGATTCACCTCAATAGATTTTAAAAATCAACTTGGCTAAGATTAATTATTGATTTTAATCACATTAAGCCTAATTGTCCAAGTTAAGTTAATCACAGTAAAGCCTAAATCTAAAATAATTCACCTAAGCCTAATTAAACTGATTTATTAAATAATTTAAACCTAGGCTTAATAATTGGTTAAATCTCTGATTTTAGGTAAGCAAATTGAATTAACTTAACTAAATCATTTGGCTTAAGTTAAATGATTAAATTGATTGACCTACTTTAATTAATTAGCTTAAACATAGTTAATTAGTATGAAAATAACTCCAAATTGGTAATTAATTAACCTTTAAAATAGTTGACCTAACCTTGGTTAAAGAACAACTAGTAGTCACCTAAAGAACATAACTAGTGTTAGTTAACCAAAGTAAGGTAATAACTCAAGTGGTTAACCTTGATTACCCAATGGTAAATTCAGGGACTCCAAAGGGTACAATAGGTAATGTAGACTTAGGGAAGCAGATTTTTTAAGGGTAGAAAGGTCTTTAATAGGTAAGAATATTCTGGAATAGGGGCAGCTGTCTAAAAAGATAAGATTGACAGCTGCCCTATGTACTATTATGTACTATTTGCAGCTTTTTGAATTGGGAATATTCAAAAAGATACCCATTCCCAAATACCTGTAAATAGACTCTCTTTTTACATATCCTGGACCCTTTTTTTTTACACTTGGACCTGAAAAAGCTCTCTACACACACAGAAAATCATAGCAGCACCTGCTGCTCATAAAAAAAAAGCTTTCAAAATCAGTAGAAAAAAAAAAGAGAAAAGAAATCTGGTTATTTCCTTTGAAGAAAACCTATTAGTACACTGCTTGCATTATCAGATTCTTGTTTCTTCTTGAATATCCTGATTCTGAGAATTTTAAGTGTCTACACTCGAACTTCCTGGGTTAATTTCCTACTGGGTTTGCATGTTTTTGGTTCGTTGTTTGTTGCTGCTGGGTCTTCTCTCATCACTTGCTGTTTTTCCATACTTGCCTGACCTTTATTTGGTCAGGACTTCTATTGTTTTCTCTTCAAAAAGGTATGTAACAACTTACTCTAAATGAAATTTCCAGATCTGAACTTCTATTTCTTATTGTTGTGCAAATCTGTATTTATAGCTAAAGTTCCTTTTCTTTCTATTTCTGCAAAAACCTGAATTCTAAACTGTTGTTGTGGTATCTGTCTAGTGCTACTTGACTCCTATTGATTTTAGACTATGAATATACGAATCTTGTGTTGTTAGTATCAGTAAGAATGAGTTGAATATTTGCTTTGTGTTTGTTTTCAGTCTCTATCAAGAGAATCTGCACTAGGGTAGATGAATCTGACCTTCTAATGGTCAGATTCACCCCATAATAGTGCACAAATATTTACTTTAATTATTAAATTACCGTGTGAGGGGGTAAAAATTGTATGGCTAGTTGAATCTGCATCAGGGTGGATGGATCTGACTTTCTAATAGTCAGATTCACCCCTTAATAAAATGCACAAATACTTAATGGTTAGGTTGTTATGTAAAGAGTCAAAAACTGGTAAGAAGACATCAAGGAATGGGATCTGAACCTATAAATGGTCAGATTCACTCCTTAGAGGATGCCTAAAGTGACCAAAATATTGTGGAAACACAAGCTGAAGACGTGAAGGGGTTTGCTAGCTCGCACAGGAGTAGCAACGAATTTACATTACTCATTTGTTGTTATTTTACTATGGAAATGTACAGTAGAAAAAGAGAATGTAATAAATTAGTTTTCTTTTGTATTAATTGTAAAGAAGGGACTGGATTAAAACTATACTTAGTTTATGCCCTTCCCATTTTATAAAACTAAGTCAGTTTTTTTTAATGTATTTGGATAATTATTGTAATGGTTGGATTATGGTCAAAAACCCCTCCTCTCTCAATTGCATCCGGCTACTTAAGCTCAAATTAGCAACTAAGTCTAAGGGCTTAACTTAATTCTTAAAAGTGACTCACCTCAATAGGTTTTAAAAATCAACTTGGCTAAGATTAATTATTGATTTTAATCACATTAAGCCTAATTGTCCAAATTAAGTTAATCACAGTAAAGCCTAAATCCAAAATAATTCACCTAATCCTAATTAAACTGATTTATTAAATAATTTAAACCTATGCTTAATAATTGGTTAAATCTCTAATTTTAGGTAAGCAAATTGAATTAACTTAACTAAATCATTTGGCTTAAGTTAAAGGATTAAATTGATTGACCTACTTTAATTAATTAGCTTAAACATAGTTAATTAGTATGAAACTAACTCCAAACTCCTAATCAATTAACCTTTAAACTAGTTGACCTAACCTTGGTTAAAGAACAACTAGTAGTCACCTAAAGAACATAACTAGTGTTAGTTAACCAAAGTAAAGTAATAACCCAAGTGGTTAACCTTGATTACCCAATGGTTAATTCAGGGACTCCAAAGGGTACAATAGGTAATGTAGACTTAGGGAAGCAGATTTTTTAAGGGTAGAAAGGTCTTTAATAGGTAAGAATATTCTGGAATAGGGGCAGTTGTCTAAAAAGATAAGATTGACAGCTGCCCTATGTACTATTATGTACTATTTGCAGCTTTTTGAATTGGGAATATTCAAAAAGATACCCATTCCCAAATACCTATAAATAGACTCTCTTTTTACATATCCTGGACCCTTTTTTTTACACTTGGACCTGAAAAAGCTCTCCACACACAGAGAAAATCATAGCAGCACCTGCTGCTCATAAAAAAAAAGCTTTCAAAATCAGTAGAAAAAAAAAGAGAAAAGAAATATGGTTATTTCCTTTGAAGAAAACCTATTAGTACATTGCTTGCATTATCAGATTCTTGTTTCTTCTTGAATATCCTGATTCTGAGAATTTTAAGTGTCTACACTCGAACTTCCTGGGTTAATTTCTTATTGGGTTTGCCTGTTTTTGGTTCGCTGTTTGTTGCTGCTGGGTCTTCTCTCATCACTTGTTGTTTTTCCATACTTGCCTGACCTTTATTTGGTCAGGACTTCTATTGTTTTCTCTTCAAAAATGTATGTAACAGCTTACTCTAAATGAAATTTCCAGATCTGAATTTCTATTTCTTATTGCTGTGCAAATCTGTATTTATAGCTAAAGTTCCTTTTCTTCCTGTTTGTGCAAAAACCTGAATTCTAAACTGTTGTTGTGGTATCTGTCTAGTGCTACTTGACTCCTATTGATTTTAGACTATGAATATACAAATCTTGTATTGTTAGTATCAATAAGAATGAGTTGAATATTTTCTTTGTGTTTGTTTTCAGTCTCTATCAAGAGAATCTGCACTAGGGTAGATGAATCTGACCTTCTAATGGTCAGATTCACCCCATAATAGTGCACAAATATTTACTTAAATTATTAAATTACCCTGTGAGGGGGTACAAATTGTATGGCTAGTTGAATCTGCATTAGGGTGGATGGATCTGACTTTCTAATAGTCAGATTCACCCCTTAATAAAATGCACAAATACTTAATGGTTAGGTTGTTATGTAAAGAGTCAGAAACTGGTAAGAAGACATCAAGGAATGGGATCTGAACCTATAAATGGTCAGATTCACTCCTTAGAGGATTCCTAAAGTGACCAAAATGCTGTGGAAACACAAGCTGAAGACGTGAAGGGGTTTGCTAGCTCGCACAGGAGTAGCAGCGGATTTACATTACTCATTTGTTGTTATTTTACTATGGAAATGTACCGTAGAAAAAGAGAATGTAATAAATTAGTTTTCTTTTTTATTAATGTTAAAGAAGGGACTGGATTAAAACTATACTTAGTTTATGCCCTTCCCATTTCATAAAACTAAGTCAGTTTTTTTTATGTATTTGGATAATTATTGTAATGGTTGGATTATTTTCAAAAACCCCTCCTCTTTCACACGATCTCAATATATATATATGTATATATGTAAAAGGAAACTATCTTGAAGATTATAGGTTTGAGGATATTTGTTTCATAAAAACTTCGTTGATTTACAAACAACAAAAGAAAAATCTTTCCTTTTCGTCTCCAAACTGAATCGCTGGACAAATAGGTATAAATTTTATAGTTTCAGAGGCATTTGTATGAACTTGTAAACATCTGTAGAGATTTCAAATAAGTGCTCTGTATCCGTTGACTCTCAAGAAATATAAATGGAAATCCGTCTCTTCAAATTCGTCTCATGCGTTTTGAATATTTTTTTTTGAGTTTGCAAATACTGTAACGTATGTAAACACTGTTAGACAAGGTTCAACAGATATGACATTAAAATTTAGGCCAATTGAAATTGCTAAAAACCTGTTAAGAAAACACCATAACTAAATGTGTTTATTTGACTCCCTAAATAAGTAACTTGCAAATCAGTAGTTCGGTTCCCTCTATGTGATGGCATGATTCCATTTATAGTTGTATAGTCCCTTTTCTTGCAAAACTAGCCACAATTAGGATTGGCCAAAAGATTTGAAATAATTTAGGGCTAAAATATGGCCATAGCCCGAATCATGTCATCTTTTAGGTTAGCAAACACCATTTAGGCAATCCTCTAGGTAGAGTGATACCTTTAGTTTTAAAATTGGGTAAAAATAAATTATTACCTCAAATTACCATGAACTACACTCGGGAGTGGCAACTCATTTCACCCTCAACTCCAAACATTAATAAAATATACGTAGCAACCACGAGTGCATTTCATGTGACGTGTTTGCCGTGTGCTCAAAAACAACAAGTGCACGCCATCGTGATTTGTTTAAGATAAATTCATAAACATCCTAATTGACCTTAAAAACCAAAGCGCTCTTTCAAAATTAGAAAACATAAAGGATAATCGAATATCGCCTCAAATAGGCACCATAAAACCGTCATGACCAATAGTCTTGATTACGTAACCTACACTCGGGTGTGACAACTCATGTACCCGTATTTAAACTTCAAATTATAATAAAATCACGTGTTACAATTTCGAGTGCATTTCATGTGGCGTAATTGTAACATGTACAAAAGCATAAACGAGTGCACGTTCTCGTGACTTGTTTTCAAGATAAAGTCATACTTATCAAAAGCGGCTAAATTTCAAAGAGTTTAAATATGCAATAGGATAAAATATGTAAATAATCAGATAATTTAGGCCAAATATTAATAGTTAAGCGACCGTGCTAGAACCACGGAACTCGTGAATGCCTAACATCTTCTCCCGGGTTAACAGAATTCCTTACTCGGATTTCTGGTCGCAGACAAATCAAAACAGAGTCAAATTATCCTCGGTTTGGTATTTCCAAAAAAAAAATGGTGTCCCGTAGCATCGTAAAAAAATCCGGGTGGCGACTCTGAAATAATAATAAATCCCAAAACCGAATAATGTCACTTTAATTGGAAAACTCCCTTATTACCCTTCATCAATAAAGGGGGTAGTGAAAAAAGGAGGTGTGACAGCTCTGGCGACTCTGCTGGGGAACGAACCCAGAATCTATGGTTCAGGGTTCAAGAATTCGAGCTTAGAATAAACTGTTATATTTTGGCTTTCGTTATCTAATTTTATGTGTTTAAACCCGATGTGCTAATTGCCGCATTTACCGCTTTGATATTATTTGAATTGCGTGTAAAACTTGCCGAAACCCTTCTTCTCTCCGGGTTTTCTAAATCATCTGGGAAGTGTGCACTTCGTGTGACTTCTTTTCTGTTAGAGTCATCCAAATTTTAGAACGAGGTACGGACAAGTTGCAAAGCCGGTGAAGCTTCTGTATTCCCGGTACGCTGCCCCGACCTCGGCTCGAGCTGTCTGCTCGGGCAAGCCTTATCTAGAACAAAACCCTAGGGTATAAACCTAGTATGACATAGCCTCATGCCGGATCCCTAGTAGGAACGTTACTTGCATCACGTGCATTTGACTTAGGGGACTCAACACAGGGGTTGGGTCCGTCTAGGACAGGTGAACCCAAAAATGAAAGACTATCCCGGTGCATCCTACTTGCTATGTGCACAACATTTTGTTATGGTTTGTTTGTTGACCGGCTATATAAAAAAAATGAAATAAACGACAAAAGGGGAAGAAAAGAAAAATAGATGACAGAAAAACCAAGAGAGGAATAAAATAGGAGATTTAGCCAATTTTTGAAAAACCCGATATTCGAGATCATCCCGAAACTCTGCCAAAATTTCTGAAAATACTATTTCGAAATAAAGTGGGTCGGTGCATATTTTTTCAAAGTTGTCGAGATTTCCCGAACTACGCATTGTTTGATTCTCACTGGATGTGAGATACGTAGGCAACCCTCATCGGGTCCAACCTTATTTGTGAAACCAAGACAAAAAACACGACCGCAAAATTAGGTGATGCTGTTCTTGCCTAAAATAGCCAATTGTCCCAACGGGACGCCGGAAGGCTGTTTTTGCAAAAAATAGTCACTTATAGTCTTTTCGAAAAAATTTCGGCCCAATTAGCGAGCACAACCCTAAAAGCTTCCTACCCGAAGTATGGAGGGGCCGTATTCGCAAAGACGGTCCATTTTTTTTTTTAAATTACAAAACTTTTGCAAAAATGACACTTTTTTTCCAGTCAAAACCTTGTTTGACTTCGTTCTCTTAATCAAAACATTCAAACAAATGTGCAGGATGAATATAGTTGAAAACACTCCCTTCAGGGCTATCGATGAAATTCCCGTGGGACTCCATATGTGGTGGAGCGACCTGGGGGAAGTTAGTAGAAAATCTGCCGTAAAAGCTTTGGGCGGACTCACTGGCCTTCTAAAAATCAAGCCGAGGTTGGATATCGTCGAAACTTTAGTGTCATTTTGGGACCCTGCCCACAACGTGTTCCACTTTTCAGATTTTGAGTTGACACCGACGCTAGAGGAAATAGCGGGGTATGCTGGTCTCAGTGACAATCTTAGAAGTCGGTATCCGGTGGCACCCAGGGCGGTAACTCCACACAAGTTCTTGGATCTTTTGAACATTAGTCATGCACTCAAGACTCACACCTGGCTGAAGGGTTCTGCACTTTCTATTTTCTGTACAAACGGTATGGAGATCCTCGAGGCTATGAAGCTGAAAATACTGGTCTAACTCACCACAAGAACGAGGCTAAATGGGAAGCCCGCAGAGGGTTAGCTTTTGTGGTAGCATTCCTGGGCACTTTAATCTGCCCCCGAGGTGATGGACTGATAGACATCAGACTGGTAGGGATGGCAGATTTCATGAAAAAAAAAAGAACAATGACACTCTTATACCAATGATCTTGGCCGAAATTTACCGTGCCCTAACAATTTGCCAGTCAGGGAGAAAGTTCTTTGAAGGGTGAAACTTGCTCCTACAGATTTGGATGATCGAGCACCTCTGTCACCACCCAGGTTACATGAACTATGGTTTAACCGGTTTGAATTGTATTGAAGAACACAGTACCCGGTTAGAAGGCCACAAATTTCTTGAGGGCACAGAAGCTTGGCACTCACATCTGAGTTCATTGACCGCCGACCGAATCGAGTGGACTTTCGGATGGCTCCCTGTCAGCGAGGTTATCAACATGTCCACTGAAGTGTGCTATCTTTTATTAATGGGTCTGCGAAGTATCCAGCTATATGCCCCACATCGAGTCTTACGGCAATTGGGTAGACAACAAGGCATTCCACATGATGAGGACTTAAGCCAACAAGCCATTGAGTTGTGTCCGAGAGCTACATTTCCGGAAAACAGGGTCCGTCAGATTTGGAACCAATGCAGATTCTTAGAGCTTCAGACTCGGGTGTAAAACTTATCTCAAGGGGAAGTAGATCCAGACTATATTTCTTGGTATGGCAGAAGAGGCCGAGAGAACCAAGAACCAGAGCGACCTGCGAAAAGATCTCACATACAACATTTTACTGAGCAAACACAAGAACATTGGGGTTGGCTAGAAAAGGAAAACAACTACCGGGCAACAATAAGTAAACTGGAGGCCCAGATCCGAGAACTCAAATTTGAAAACACATTACAAACTGCTGCGGCCGAAGGGGAAAGAAACAAGCTGAACAAAGAAAATGAAGCCCTCAGGGTTCAAATTCAGAAAATGAGGATAGCCATTGAAAACCCCGAAAGAAGTAGAGCCGATGAAAGACTTGTCACCAATCTCAGGCAAAGGTTGTGTAGCTATGGTGACGATTTGGAAAAAGCCGAGGAAGATTTGACCCGAGCTCGAGCAAAGTTGGAAAAGAATGCCGAAGAAAGGGGAGAATTCATGCAAAAATTGAAGAGAAAGCACGACCAAGAAGTTCCGGGTTTGAAAGAAATAATGGCCGCCTTTGAAAACGAGATGGCCAAACAAGCACAAAGGTTTAAGGCAGAGAGAGAACAGTGTTATGACATGATAGCCCAGTTGGAAGAAGAATTGAGACAGTGGCAAAAGTAGACTCACAAAGACGCCCAAGCTTTAGAGGCAAGATCTCAGCAAATCGGGCGTCTACTTCAGGAGAAAGGTATCATCAGACAGAGGATCCGGGAAATAGCTGACTACATTGTCACCAAATGGCAGGAATGCGAAGACATGACTCGGACCACTTTCTTCTTAGTGGTTATGATCTTCGTCCACAAGATAATGGATGACCTCTACCGCCTTCAACAAGATATAGCACGCAGGTCCGTGGCAAGGCCGAATGATGCCGCACGGGTACCCGAAGCAATGGAAGCACTGATGTATTTTTGATATTTCTCGAGTCTGTATTTTATTTTCCTGCTGTAGTTCTGTCCAAGTCCACTGTAGTTTTTACATTTCCAAGAAAGTGTGTCTTAAGTCTTTTATAGTTTTTAAAAGTTTCAAAATGTACTGAAGTTTCCCCTGAAATTGAAAATATTTTATCCAATGAATGAAAGTTTTGAAAAATGTTTATTCCTTTCCTTCAGTTTTGTCTTTTGAACTACGTGATGATCTGATTCACGCGGCGCCATGATACGTAGGCAATCCACATAGGATTCGATCATAATCTTAAGAAATGAAAGTGAGGGAGAAATAAAAAAAAAGAAGCAAAAATAATACAATGAAAGAAAGAAAAGAGTGGTAGAGAAAGGCAAAAAGGATGAAAATAGGATAAAAATGAGGGAAAGTTCAAATCTGAGAAAATAAAGTCGGGATGAGACACACAACCATTGCAAAACATATAGAAAGCGTTTAATTGCCTAGGTGCATAGCATACCCCAAACGTGCGATTTCCCTATGTGATAAAATGCTCCGACCTAACGTTTCGTTGGTTCACTTCAAAAGGTGTTTTTCCTAGGGTGGTTGGTTTTGCGGTAACCTGGATCCCCATCCCTACTTCACTAGATCAAAGGGAAGCATAGAAATGACATCCGAAAGCCACTTATCAATCGTCAACTCTTCTGTGGAGGACCCGAATCCAGTCATCCCGATGTCTGAGTCAGCCACAACTGAAGAGAATAGGATCCTGCGTTGCCGCATGCTAGAAATGTGGGACGCATGGTCCAATGGTAGGGAACCACCCAGTTCCACGAAAAAATCCCCAGGATAGCCGGAACTTCTAACATCCCTATAAGTTACCCGGCCACACCGTTCGGATACCCAACTATGTCGGCTCACTTCACCGGAAGACCTTCTGAGGTTCGCCCCCAGGTCTTGTTCTCCGGTGTATCATCCAACATCTTCACTGCACCACCGAGCTCCGCCACGGATCCACCAACTATCACCGGGTCTAGCTTTGAGCGGCCGGCATTTGCATTCCAAACGCCATCATTTCTGGGCGCCACTCATGTCACTCCTGATTCATACCCCCAACAACCTCAGTATGAAGTTACTTTGGGACGAGATAAGAAAAGCCCCGAGCACGAGGAAATGGCTCGGAAAATGAAGAGTATCGAGCAGAGCCTCAAGAATATATAGGGGCTGAGCGGGCAGAAAAGCGTCTCCTACGCCGATTTGTGCATGTTCCCACACATCCATTTGCCTCTCGGGTTCAAAACCCCCAAGTTCGAAAAATATGATGGACATGGGGACCCCATAGCTCATCTGAAAAGGTATTGCAACCAACTCCGAGGAGCAGGTGGGAAAGAGGAACTTCTCATGGCATATTTTGGATAGAGCTTAACAGGGATTGCATCAGAATGGTACATGGACCAGGATATATCCCGCTGGCACGTGTGGGATGACCTAGCCCGGGACTTTGTTCGACAATTCCAATACAACGTGGATATCGCTCCCGATAGAAACTCTCTATCCAACCTCAAAAAGAAGTCCTCAGAAAGTTTCAGAGAGTACGCTATTAAGTGGCGCGAGCAGGCGTCTAGGGTCAAACCTCCGATGGATGAGGTCGAAATGGTCAGTGTTTTTCTGCAAGCACAAGAAGCAGATTACTTTCAAAATATGATGTCCGCCATGGGCAAACCATTTGCAGAAGCAATCAAAATTGGGGAATTGGCTGAGAATGGTTTAAAGACCGGTCGTATCCTAAGACAATCAGCCATAAGAGCAACTTCTCAGGCCATCCAAAACGGATCCGGGAGTGCAGCCAACAGGAAGAAGAAAGAAGAAGGGGCCATGATGGCTTCCGATGTCAGGGGTCCTCAGCAACACTCAGGTCCATTCCCCAAAACCTCCCAACACTATTACCCTCACCAAAACGCAGATGACACTACATCTCCTTTTCCCTATGAGGTAATGAACGCTCAGCCACATTTTCGGCCGCAACAACAATACAACCAGAACAGAGCTCCGCCCCCAAGAAATAACCATCCTCCCCCAGCTCCATACAATCCACGCCCTCCTCAAAACAACTACCCATACAATGCTTACCCCCGTGAGCCCCCGAGGAGACTCAATTTCACTCCTATCGGTGAGCCATATTCAAGTCTTTTCCCAAAATTGGTCCAGATGGGGCTTCTGCAGCCCGTACCTCCGACCAGACAAAACCCAACATCAGTGTCATACAAACCCGGAACCAATTGTGCCTTCCATTCCGGAGCAGAGGGACACGACATGGAGGATTGCTGGACTCTCAAGCGGGCTGTGGAAAATCTTATAGAGCAAAAGAAGGTAGTGTTAAGGGATGAAGAAGCTCCCAATGTGACTAACAATCCATTGCCCGCCCATAACAATGGGCCTGTTATCGACATGATCTGCGAGGACCAAGATTTTGACCCAGCTTTGAAGGCTATCATTGCCATCGTAGACGCGGAGAAAAAGTCTAAGGCGACACCCAAGCCAGCCAAGGAAATAAAAAAGAGTAACCCCATTCCTCAAGCTACGGGGAAAATTGAAGCCAAGACAATGGTAGGATCTTCTAAAGACGCCGTTCTTTACGTCCCCAGGGCACCCAAGAATGAACAAGGTATGTTGAGCCCGCCTAAAAGGCTACAATTCAACAGAGCCATGACAAACGGCCCGACAATGTATGTACCAAAGGGGACATACGTGGCCCGGGGGAAAATAATTTCACCCAGGCTGAATGAGCCCGTGGTTATTAGCCGCGCGCCGCAAGCTCCCATAAAAAATACTACTTCCGTCCCTTGGAACTATAACAAGACGATAGTAACATACAAAGGGAAAGAGATCACAGGGGAAGCAATCGAAGCAAACTCCTCTGAAGGATACCTCAATCTGAAGGAGCTAGACAAAAACAAGCACAAACGCTTCCCTCTTAAAAGACCTATCACTGCCGAAGAAGCTGAAGAGTTCTTTAAGAAGATGAACATGACTGAATACGCCACAATTGAGGAGCTCAGGAAAACTCCTGATCAAGTATCACTCTTATCTTTGTTGATGGGCTCAAGCGAGCATTAGAAAATACTCTTGAAAACGCTGAATGAAGCGTATGTACCGGCAAAGACCTCGGTCGAGCAATTGGAAAGAATGGCCGAGCGTTTCTTTGCAGTAAAAAAAATTTCTTTTAGCCGAGATGATCTACCTCCCGAGGGAGCTGCTCACAACAAAGCCTTACACTTAACAGTTAAAAGTGAGGGATATTATGTGAAGAGAGTTATGCTTGATAGAGGTTCCGGGGTAGATATTTGCCCTTTGTCCACACTACAGGGAATGGGAATCAGCACTGAAAGAATCATGCCGAATAATGTCTGTGTCCGTGCTTTCGATGGAATCAAAAGGGACACCATTGGCGAAATAGACATAGCTATGA
>MDKH01206170.1:0-13861 GCA_005239495.1 Nicotiana undulata | reverse complement strand
TTTATTTTTGATATATCATCTTGTAGTTGGAAGTCCGACTCAGTTTCATGAATTCCTCCCAAACTAATTATATATTTTTGTTCCACTTAACCGATACGGTATTTTTCTTTATGTTTAATATACTTTATTTTTGTGTCACGTTCTCTAATTTTGAAATGGAAAAATGTGATGCGTCATTTAATTAGGCCGATTACGATTAGAGTTCTTATTCAACCGGGGCTTGCTAATTTTTGAGCTTTTATACATTTAACTTATATGCACTTAGCGGTAGAAATATAATCTCGCCCAATATATATCTTAAAATCAGTTGATGCACGATACATTATTTGTTCAATCATTCGATATTCGAAGCTATTGGTCTGACTAGTTAAGATTTGCGACGGTAGACACACTATGGGGTGTTTTTTATATAATTTAAACCATCCACCCAAGTTTTCATCTCCTGTGGTGTTGGGAGTTTTGCATTGACCCCTACCCTATTTATCTTAGCAAAATAATACACAGGCGGGGACATTTAAACTAAAACCTCCCATTGGAGCTATGCCAACAGATACATTAATGGCTAGGCCTTAGTTATGTCTAGTGCTCGAACACGCAAAATTATAATAAAGAGCTACTACGAGGGGATGTGAGTTCGGCAGCGGACGCCAGCAGATCTACCTCGTGTCTCCGTGATAATGTTGCTCAACTATGCTCAAAGAATTAGATTTAACCAGTACCTGGATCTGCACAAAAGAGTGCAGAGTGTAGTATCGGTACAACCAACCGCATGTTCTGAGTAAGTGTTGAGCCTAACCTCGACGAAGTAGTGACGATTCTACAGCGGGGCGTGTATAACAGAACCTGTGCATATGGTAACATAAAGCAGGAAAATACTTCTAAACTTAAACAAAATAATAAACTGAAACAATAAAATAAATAAACTCAGCCACATTTTTCAGGTCTCAGCTATAACCAATTCTCAACATAGGTTTCCATATTTCGAAAATTCACTTTGTAAAATAACCGTAGGAACAAAATATGAGATAAACAATAGAGTAACATAGAAAGGTTTCCGTTCTTTGTGTTTAAAATAAGTAAATCATAAATATTCTCCCTTATTGCTCCTTGTTGCAGCGCGCAACCCGCTCCAACCTGTCCTCCTTTATTCCTCCTCCCTATGTACAACTCACCCTTATTTCTCCTGTTGCGGCGTGCAACCCGATCCCACCTGTCCACCCTTATCACTCCTTGTTGCGGCGTGCAACCCGCTCCCACCAGACAATTTCATCACTTTGTTTATAAAAGATTTCATAATTCAAGCTACTGCCTTTCATAATAATAATTTTCTCGACAAGTATAATCAGAAGGTCGTATCACTCATAAACCTCATCAATTATCATTTCGCAATGAAACCAACCAGAATTTATAGTTTTCGTAGAACATTGTCAACCAGCTCAAGATTTCATATATCACAATGAATCCAGGATAACGACAAATACTTTCGAATTTCATAAAACAATGCTTAACAACAAGTTGATGAAAACAAGTAGACATGGAGGCATAGAAATCATGCAAACTAGTAAATCAGGGATCAAATAATCGGGGATAGGGAAGGGATCATGCTAAACTCGTAATTTGGAGGTGCATAGATACTCGTCACCTCACCTATACACCACACACATGCAAATTTACATATCAATTAGGTTTGGGATTCTTATTCCCTCAAGTCAAGGTTAAACCAAGCACTTACCTCAATTCAGCAGGCTACTCACTACTCAATCACAACTTTTCCTTTAGAAATTGCCTTTAACTCACTTGTATCTAATCATAATTGGGTTTAATATCATTAATTATTGTTAAAGGAATTAACTTTATTGAAAAATTATGGATTTCCTATGTTTTCCCAAAAATTCCTAATTCTACCATGAAAATTTCTAGATTCTAGGTTGAAATCTTGTAAAAAGTAGATAAGGGTTGAAAGCGATGAGTTAGAAATCACTTACCAATGATTTGAGGAAGAAACATATTTTAGAAAATCGCCTCTTCTGTTCTAGGGTTTTATTTTTTTTGAAAAGTGGTGAAATATTGAAAAGTCCCGTATTTTATATGCGCACCTGGTCCATGCCTACCTCTGTCAGCGGAATAATGGACGCTGTAGCGGAACTTGGTCCCGGCCCACCACTGTCAGCGGAATAATGGGCGTTGCAGCAGAACCTGGTCCCTGCCTACGCTATCAGCAGAAAACTGGGCGCTGCAACGGAACCTGGTTCGCTGTGGCGGAATTCCAAGCGCTGCCGCGCTTCCAGGTTCAGAGACCTGTGATTCTGCAGCTTTTCAGGTCCAGTTATTTTTTTCTAAGTGTCAAAACACTCCGTGGCCTACTCGAAACTCACCCGATCCCTCGGGGCTCCAAACAAACATGCACGCAAGGTTAAAAACATCATACGGACTTGCTCATGCGATCAAATCATTGAAATAACATCAAAATTATAAATTCAACCCCAAAATCAAGATTTTCCTCAAGAACACTCAAATTTCACTATTTCTCATCCGGACGTCCAAATCACGTCAAATCAATTCCGATTCTCATCAAATTTCACAAGTACGACTTTCACATTATAACAAACCTGTACGAGGCTCCGGAACCAAAACACGGACCCGTTACCTATGAGTTCAAACAATAATTATTTCTTTATTTCCTTTAAAATTTCAATACACCAATTTTCTTCAAAAAATGTTTTCTAAGGCTAGGGACCTCAGAATTCAATTCCGGACATACGCCCAAGTCCCATATTTTACTGCAGACCTCCCAGGATCGTCGAAACACAAATCCGGGTCCTTCACTCAAAATGTTGACCAAAGTCAACTAAAACCAAATTTTAACTCTAAAATTTATTGTTTTCTCACATTTCCACATAAACGCTTTCCGATTACACGCCTAGACTACGCACACAATTCGAGGTAATTAAAATTAATCATTTTAAGGCTAATAAGCCTAGAATAAAGTCTAAATCCATAAAATTACCCCTTGGGTCATCACAATCTCCACCTCTAAAACAAACATTCGTCCTCGAACAGACATAGAAACTTACCTGAATTGGAAAACAAGTGAGGATATCTACTCTGCATTCCGACTCGGACTCCCAAGTAGATGCCTCAACGGGCTAACCTTTCCACTGCACTCGAACTGAAGGATATCTCTTTGATCTCAATTGACGAACCTGCCGGTCTAGAATGGCTACCGGATCCTCCTCATAAGTCAAATCTTTGTCCAATTAGACAGAGCTGAAATCTAACACGTGGGACGGGTCACCATGATATTTCCGGAGCATAGAAAAACGAAGTACCAGATGAACTGAGGATAACCGTGGAGGCAACGCATGTCTATAAGCTACCTCCCCCACTCTATCAAGAATCTCAAATTGCCCGATATACCTAGGGCTCAACTTACCCTTCTTCCCAAGTCTCATAACACCCTTCATGTGTGATACCCGAAGCAATACTCTCTATCCAACCATGAATGCCACATCTCTAACCTTACAATGGGGATAACTCTTTTGCCCAGACTGAGCTGCATGAAGTCGATCTTGTATAATCTTGACCTTATCTAAGGCCTCTTGAACTAAGTATGTACCCAATAACCGAGCCTTTCCCGTCTCAAACCAACCAACTGGCGATCTACACCGTCTACCATATAATGCCTCATAAGGAGCCATCTGAATGCTCGACTGATAACTATTATTATAGGCAAACTCCGCTAACGGTAAGAACTGATCCCAAGAACCTCCAAAGTCAATAACACAAGCGCGGAGCATATCCTCTAAAATTTGAATAGTACGCTCGAACTGCCTATCCGTTTGAGGATGAAGTGCTGTGCTCAACTCAACTCGGGTACCTAACTCACGCTGAACTGCCCTCCAAAAGTGCGAGGTAAACTGCGTACCCCGATCAAAAAATAGACACGAGCACACCGTGAAGGCGAACAATCTCCCAAATATATATTTCAGCCAACCTCTCCGAAGTATAAGTACTTGCCACTAGAATGAAATGTACTGTTTAGTCGGCCTATCTACAATAATCCAAATTGCGTCAAATTTCCTCTGAGTCCGTGGGAGTCCAACAACTAAATCCATAGTGATACGCTCCCACTTCCACTCAGGAATATCTATATGCTGAAGTAAACCACCGGGTCTTTGATGTTCATACTTCACGTGCTGACAATTCAAACAGCGAGCCACATAAGCAACAATATCCTTTTTCATCTTTCTCCACCAATAATGCTACTTCAAATCCTGATACATTTTGGATGCAACTGGGTGAATAGAATACTTAGAACTGTGAGCCTCTTCAAGGATCAACTCACGAAGGCCATCAACCTTAGGTACACATATACGACCCTGCATCCTCAAAAAACCGTCATCTACAACTATAACCTTCTTGGCACCACCGTGCCGAATTATGTCCCTAAGGACCATCAAATGTGGGTCATCATCCTACCGATCTATGATACGCTCAATTAAAGAAGACCGATTAACTGTACAAGGTAGAACACTGCTGGGCGAAATATCCAACCTCACGAGCTGATTGGCCAAGGTCTGAATGTATAAAGCCAACGGTCTCTCACCGGGTGGAATAAATGCAAGGTTGCCCATACTCACCGACTTCCTACTCAATGCATCGGCCACCACATTGTCCTTTCTTGGATGATATAGTATAGTGACATCATAATCCTTCAATAATTCGAACCATCTTCTCTGTCTCAAATTAAGATCCTTTTGCTTGAACAAGTACTGGAGACTGCGATGGTCTGTGAAAACTTCACACTGCACACCATAAAGATAGTGCCTCCACATATTTAGTGCATGAACAATAGCTAATAATTCTAAGTCATGAAAAGGATAATTCTTCTCATGGACCTTCAACTGTCGGGACGCATATGCAATCACCCTTCCATCCTTCATCAATACTTCTCCAAGTCCAACTCGGGAAGCATCACAATAAACCATGAAGGAACCTGAACCTGATGGTAACACCAACATCGGTGCTGAAGTCAAGGTTGTCTTAAGCTTCTGAAAGCTCGCCTCGCACTCGTCTGACCATTTAAATGGGGCACCTTTCTGAGTTAATTTTTCATTGGGGCTGATATGGATGAAAACCCCTCCACAAAACGACAGTAGTATCCCGCCCAACCCAAGAAGCTCCGTGGCTGTAGTGGGTCTAGGAGAGTTCTTTACTGCCTCTATCTTCTTAGGATCTACTTGAATACCCTCTGTTGATACGATATGACCCAAGAATGCCACTGAATCTAACCAGAACTCACACTCTGAAAACTTTGCATACAACTGATTATCCCTCAAAGTCTGGAGTGCTATACGGAGGTGCTATTCATGCTCCTCTCGGCTGCGGGAGTATATCACAATATCATCAATGAACACAATTACAATAGAATCCATATGAGGCTTGAAAACCCGATTCATCAAGTCCATAAAGGCTGCTGGAGCATTAGTCAATCCAAAGGACATAACCAGAAATCCATAGTGCACATACCTCGTCCGAAAGGCTTTTTTAGGAAATCGAACGACCTAATCTTCAACTGATGGTAACAGATCTTAGATCAATTTTCGAAAACACACTGGCACCCTGAAGCTGATCACATAAATCATCAATTCTCGGCAATGGATATTTATTCTTGATGGTAACTTTATTCAACTGCCGGTAATCTATACACATTCTCATCGAACCATCCTTTTTCTTCACAAACAAGACCGGTGCTCCCCAAGGCGAGACACTAGGTCTAATAAAACCCTTATCAAGCAGGTCTTGCAGCAACTCCTTCAATTCTTTCAATTTTGGTGGGACCATCCGATATGGAGGAATGGAAATGTGTTGAGTGCCAGGAGCCACATCGATGCAAAAATCAATATCCCTGTCGGGTGGCATCCCCGGCAGGTCTGCAGGAAACATCTCGGGAAACTCGCAAACAATAGGAACTGACTCTATGGAAGAAACTTCAGCCTCAGAATCACGAATATGAGCTAAATAAGCCAAACACCCATTTTCAACCATGCAACGAGCCTTGGCATAAGAAATCACTTTGCTGGGAGAATGACAAGGAGCACCTTTCCATTCTATTCGTGGCAACCCTGGCAAGGCTAAGGTAATTGTCTTGGCGTGACAGTCCAAGATGGAATAATAAGGTGACAACCACTCCATGACCAATATAATATCAAAATCGACCATGTCAAGAAGAAAAAGGTCTACACTAGTTTCAAGATTCTCAATGGCTACTACGCACGAACGATACACACAATCTACCTCAATAGCATCCTCCACTGGCATACACACGTAAACAGGAATACTCAGGGAATCACGGGGCACAACCAAATACGAGGAAAAATATGATTACACATAAGAATAAGTAGACCCCGGATAAAAAAAACTGAGGCATTTCTATCACAAACTGAAATGATATCTGTAATAATAACATCGGAGGACTCCACCTCAGGTCTAGCTGGAAATGTATATAATAGGGACTGGGCTCCACCACCCTGAACTATGTCTCTGGGAGGACCTCTGATAGGTTGACCTCCACCTCTAGCGGGCTGGTCTCTACCCCTAGCGGCCTGACCTCCACCTCTAACATTCTGGCCTCTACCTCTAGCTACTTGACCCCTACCCCTAGCTAGCTAGGCAGGTGGTGCTGGAACTATAGCACGGGAACCCTGGTACTGATTACCTGAAAGTCTCGGACAAGTCCGAATATGCCTATATTCACCACACTCGAAGCATCCCTCGTGATATAAAGACTGACTCTCACGAGATGGCTGACCTTGATAATAATTCTTCAGAGGAGTGCTCTAATAGAAGCTGATGGTGCACTGTAGACTGGCTGAGCAGAAGGAGGTATATATGAACCACGACAACCTGATGTACCATGTGAAGCTTGAAGTGCTGAATGGAATGGCCGGGAATAATGGCCTCTGCTGAAATTAACCCCACCTCCAGATGAGGCACCACTGAAACCACCGGAATGGAGAGGTCTCTTGTCATACCCTTGACCACCCATCCGAAGAACTGACTCAACCCTCCGGGCCACATTAGCTGCATCCTAGAAATAAATTTCAGTCCCTGTCTCTTTGTCTATCTGCAACCTGATGGGATGAGCAAGGCCCTCAATAAATCGCCTGGCCCTCTCTCTTTCGATGGGCAACAAAAGAATAGCATGCCTAGACAAATCCATAAAGCGGTTCTCATACTGGGTCACAGTCATGCTGCCCTGCTTAAGTCACTCAAACTGACGATGATTCTCCTCTCTAGTAGTGATAGGTAAAAACTTTTCCAGAAAGACATGCGAAAACTGATCCCAAGTCAAAGCAGGCGATCCAACTGGTCTAGTCAACAAGTAATTCCTCCACCATTTCTTGGCAGAACCAGTCATCTGAAAAGCGGAGAAATCGACCCCATTGGTCTCTAAAATACCCATATTACGTAGAACCTCATGGCAACTATCCAGATACTCCTGAGGATCCTCTAAAGTAGCACCACTAAAGTGAACAGGGAAAAGCTTAATGAATCTGTCCAATCTCTAGAGAGCATCTGAGGACGTAGCTGCCCCATCAACAATCGGCGTTGTAACAACTGGCTGAATTACCCCAACCGGATTAGTTACTGGGGTCTGAACTTGAGGAGTATTATGATAAGGAGTGTGAGTAGCAGGAGTCTGGACCCCTCCTCTAGCCTGAGATACGGCTGCTACCACAGGGAGTGTGCCTGTCTGGGATATGCTCTCCATAAGGCCCACTAATCGGACCAAAGCATCCTGAAGCACTGGGGTGGCAATAAACCCCTCTGGGACCTGAAATGGTCCCTCTGGAATAGTCTAAGATGGAACCCCCCTCATTAATCTAAATCTGGGGCTGCTATCTGAGCAACAGGTGGTGTCCTTCCCCTGCCTTGGCCTCTGACGTGGTCTCGGCCTCTGCCTCTAGTAGGAGTTGCTGCTGCTGCCGGACCGAACTGTTGGTTAGTGGAAGAAGAAGCAAGCGTTCTCGCCATCTGCGAGAGAATAGAAGAGTTCGATCAATATTTGAGATATCAAGATTCGCACGATAGAGTAGAAATAGAAATTGAGTTTTGTTCCTAACTTCATAGCATCTGAGAGATAAGTACAAAAGGCTCCGTACCGATCATTCAGGCTCTATTAAGCTCGTTCATGAATTGTGAGACCTAAGCAACCTAAGGCTCTGATACCAACTTGTTACGACCCAAATTCCCAACCCGCGGGATCGTGATGGCGCCTAACACCACACTTGCTAGGCAAGCCAATGTTTGAACCAAATTAACCTTTTCATCTGAATATTTACTTAAAAATGATTAAACAATTTAAAACAAATGATGGATCTAATATTTTCCAATAACTGATGTCATAAATATTACTTGGAATAATAAACGAGCCACAAGCTAATAATAATAACTATGAAACTACCCAGGGTCTGGTGTCACAATTTCACGAACTACTTGTAGTACTACAAATAAATGGGCTGAGAGAAAATGTATTTCTATTTTTGAATGAACTAAAACAGTATCCAAGTAAAATAGGAGAAGACTCCAGGAATCTGCGGACGCCAGCAGATCTACCTCGTGCCTCCGTGATAATGTTGCTCAACTATGCTCAAAGAATCAGCTTTGACCAGTACCTGGATCTGCACAAAAGAGTGCACAGTGTAGTATCAGTAAAACTAACCCCATGTACTGAGTAAGTGCCGAGCCTAACCTCGACGAAGTAGTAATGAGGCTACGGCGGGGCGTGTATAACAGAACCTGTGCATATGGTAACATAAAGCAGGAAAATACTTCTAAACTTAACCAAAATAATAAACTAAAACAATAAAATAAATAAACTCAGCAACCTTTTCCAGGTCTCAACTATAACCAATTCTCAACATAGATTTTCACATTTCCAAATTTCACTTTGTAAAATACCGTAGGTACAAAATATGAGATAAACAGTAGAGAAAAATAGAAAGGTTTCTGTTCTTTGTGTTTAAAATCAGTAAATCATAATATTCTCCCTTATTGCTCCTTGTTACAGCGCGCAACCCGCTCCCACATGTCCTCTTTTATTCCTCCCCCCTATGTACATATCACCCTTATTTCTCCTGTTGCGGCTTGCAACCCGATCCTACTTGTCCACCGTTATCACTCCTTGCTGAGGCGTGCAACCCGCTCCCACCAGAAAATTTCATCACTTTGTTTATAAAAGATTTCACAATTCAAGCCACTGTCTTTCATAATAATAATTTTCTCGACAAGTGTAATCAGAATGTCGTATTGCTCATAAACCTCATCAATCATCATTTCACAATGAAACCAACCAGAATTTATAGATGTCGTAGAACACTGTCAACCAGCTCAACCTTTCATATATCACAATGAATTCAGGATAACGGCAAATACTTTCGAATTTCATAAAACAATACTTAACAACAAGTTGATGAAAACAAGAAGACATGGAGGCATAGAAATCATGCAAACTAGTAAATCAGGGATCAAATAATCGGGGTTAGGGAAGTGATCATGATAAACAGGTAATTTGGGGGCACATAGATACTCGTCACCTCACCTATACACCACACACATGCAAATTCACATAGCAATTAGGTTTGGGATTCCTATTCTCTCAAGTCAAGGTTAAACCAAGCACTTACCTCAATTCAACAGGCCACTCACTGCTCAATCACAACTTTTCCCTTAGAAATTGCCTTCAAGTCACTTGTATCTAATCATAATTGGGTTTAATATCATTAATTATTGTTAAAGGAATTAACTTTATTGAAAAATTATGGGTTTCCTAAGTTTTTCCAAATATCCCTAATTCTACCATGAAAATTTCTAGATTCTAGGTTGAAAACTTGTAAAAAGTAGTTAAGGATTGAAAGAGATGAGTTAGAAATCACTTACCAATGATTTGGGGAAGAAAAATATTTTGGAAAATCGCCTCTTCTGTTCTAGGGTTTTATTATTTTTGAAAAGTAGTGAACTAATGAAAAGTCTCGTATTTATATGCGCACCTGGTCCATGCCTACCTCTGTCAGCGGAACAATGGACGCTGCAGCGGAACCTGGTCCCGACCCACTGCTGTCAGCGGAGTAATGGGCGTTGCAGCGGAACCTAGTCCCTGCCTACGCTGTTAGCAAAAAACTGGGGGATGCAGCGGAACCTGGTCCGCTATCACAGAATTTCAAGTGCTGCCGCGCTTCCAGGTTTAGAGACCTGTGATTCTACAGCTTTTCCGGTCCAGTTATTTTTTTCTAAGTGTCAAAACACTCTGTGGCCTAATCGAAACTCACCCGAGCCCTCGGGGCTCCAAACCAAACATGTACGCAACTTTAAAAATATCATACGGACTTGCTCGTGCGATCAAATCATTGAAATAACATCAAAATTTCCAAATTCAACCCCAAAATCAAGATTTTCTTCAAGAACACTCAAATTTCACTATTTCTCATCCGGACGTCCAAATCACGTCAAATCAATTCCGATTCTCATCAAATTTCACAAGTACGACTTTCACATTATAATAAACCTGTTTGGGTCTCCGGAACCAAAATAAGGACCCGATACCCATGAGTTCAAATAATAATCATTTTTTATTTCCTTTAAAATTTTAATATACCAATTTTCTTCAAAAAATATTTTCTAAGGCTAGGGACCTCGAAATTAAATTCCAGGCATACGCCCAAGTCCCATATTTTACCGAGGACCTCCCAGGATTTTAACTCTAAAATTCAGGTCCGTTCACTCAAAAGTTTGACCAAAGTCAACTAAAACCAAATTTTAACTCTAAAATTTACTGTTTTCTCACATTTCCACATAAACTCTTTCCGATTTCACGCCTGGACTATGCACTCAATTTGAGGTGATTAAAATTAATCATTTTAAGGCTAAAAAGCCTGGAATAAAGTCTAAATTTATAAAATTACCCCTTGGGTCATCACACTTTTGTAGTGACCTTTTTTACCACAATGAGTACAAATCTTGTTCTTAGGAAGTGTAAGGTACTTGCTTTTGGGATCCCATTTAGGTGGCAGATTCCCAAAGCACAATCCTCTTCTATTGCTACTATGATGTTCCTGTAGTCATGAATGTGCATCGGAGGACCAGTTCCATTTACAAGTTTTGTATAGTTCATGCTTGACCTTGCCTAGATCCTCCTTCATAATTCTCACATGCTCATCAGTTGTCTTCAGAGTGAGTTGTGTGTAATCAGTTGTCTCCTTACTTGTTCCTAATTTTAGTTTTTGGTTTTCAAATCTAAGTTCTAGGATATTTGATTCAAGTGCATGAAACTGGTTCTTTAATGCAGTATTTTCACTTACAGTCTCACTAACCCTAAGTTCTAGGTTCTTACACTTTTCTTTCAAAATCACACATTCCTTAGACATATGTTCCTTTTCATTGTTTACATCCTTAGATTCATCAATTAAATCTAGAAGTAACTCAAATAGCCTTTTGTAGACAAAAATTTAATCTTGTCTTTGAGATGGATTACACTTACCTCAGTTTCCTCATCAGATTCTCCAAAGGCCATAAGTGATTGTTCATCTCCATTTGAGCTTTCATCTGAGCTTTCTCCCCAAGTAGCGACTATAGACTTGGTTTATCCTTTGCTCTTCTTGGGTTGGACCTGTTCCTTCTTCCTGTTTCTTCGTTCAGCTCTTTCCTTCTTCTATTCAATTTCCCATTGAGGGCAGTTCTTGATGTGGTGATCAGTCTTCCCACACTTGTAGCATCCCTCGTTGGATTGCTTTTCAGGAACCTTTGGTTTGTTGTAGCTCCCACTTCTTGAAGGACCCTTTCCTCTCCTTAGATACTTCTTGATGTCCTTTGTGATCATAGTCATTTCATCATCTTCTAGATCAGAACTTTCAATGATTCTGAGTGCTAGGCTCCTTTCCATCTTTGGTACATCCATCTTCATGGTTTTCCTCCTAAGTTCATAAGCAGTGAGATTTCCAATTAGCTCATCCAACTTAAGAGTTGCAATGTTCCTTGATTCCTGAATTGCAGTGATTTTGCTCTCCCAAGTAACTGGGAGAGCCCTTGTCAGAATCATCTCAACTCTGTCTTCTTCAGGAATAATCCTTCCAAGAGACTTCAGTTCAATTGTCAATGTAGTGAATCTTGTATACATCTCTTGGATGGTTTCCCCATCCTTCATGGTGAAATTCTCATATTGAGAAGTAAAGTTCCTCTGGACCTCTTCACTTGAGGTGTTCCTTCATGCGCCACTTGTAGAGTGTCCTAAATTACCTTAGCAGTGGTACAACTTCGTATTCGGTTGTAATCGTCTAGACCAAGTCCACAAAATCGCGGGGGGAGAAGTGCGATCGCAGAGTAGGGGGAGCCCAAGGCAGTGCGATCGCGTAGAGGAAGTTGGGGCGCCTGGGGTTGCTGAAAAAAGAACTGTGCGATCGCATGACTAGATCTGCGATCGCGGAGGTCAAACACGGAGAGCAAAATAACTGGGCATTAAATAATTAAACAATCAGCGACTTAAACCCCTTTTTACACCATTGTTGTACGGAAAAGAGCTCTTGGGGGCGATTTTGAAGAGGGAAATTCTTGTTCTTCATAGAGGTAAGTTTTCTAGTCATTAAAACTCGATTATGGGTGATTATAGAGCATAAAACCAGTGTAAATTCATGGAAAATCAGTAGAAAAATTGGGGTTTAGGGCTTGAGATTATGAGACCTTTAAGGGTCGATTTGAGGGGTCAAACGGACTCCGATTTTGGTGTTCTTTATATGTACGGACTCGTGAGAGGACGAAGAAAACTTTTGTATAAAAAATTCTGAGTTTCGGGATGCGGGCCCGGGGGGTCGGGTTTTGACTGGTTTCGAAGTTTTGAGTTAAATTTGATATCTTTCGATTGGAAATTGTTCCTTAAGAACATATTGATGATAAAAATCTGAACTTGGTAGATTTGGAGCCTTCGGAGATTGATTCGAGAGGCAAGCGCATTGCAGAATAATGCCGGGCTAGTTTTGAGTAAAGTAATGTCTTTAAATCCTGTCTTGAGGGTATGAAACCCCGGACTATGCACCCTTTCACGGGTTTTGAAATGAAAAGGTGGAAACTTTGGAAACATCTGTCCTATTTAGGAGACTATTGAGTTGTGAAACCGATTTGTAAGCCTTTGCTTAATTAGTATTTATATATTATGATATGTTTTAGGTTGTAAGCCATGTTTGGGGCCTAGTGCCGACTTGTTTACCCCTTGGGGTGGTGTGTGCTATATTTTCCTCACTGATATGATATGATTTTTCACTTAGTCTTTTATGTGAAATTGTTTTTGTGACGACCCAAACCGATGGGCCGTGACGGGCACCCGGTACCTTACCCAACCGAGTACCAACGTAGCGTATCTTTCTTATTACATTATTACATACACATGACATACGGGCCTAATAGGCCAACACAATCCTTTATAAACTCAAAACATAGGCCGGCCAGGCCGTACAATCCTTTATGTACACGACGTATGTCTACAAGCCTCTAAGAGTACATAAATATCATAAAGGTCGGGACAGAGTCCCGCCTTACCAAACAATATGTGTCTAAATCATACTAACCAAACGAGCAACTCCGAAGCAAATGGAGCGCACCAACATCTTCCGATGAGCTGATAGCCTACTTGGAGGGCTCTCGATCTGTCTATCAGGACCTGCGGGCATGAAACACAGCGTCCCCAGGCAAAAGGGACGTCAGTACGAATAATGTACCGAGTATGTAAGGCACATAAATAAATACGTATGAGACATGGAAGAGATATAGAGTAATTGACTCAACATGTATGTCTGGATAACTCTGTAAATAA
>MDKH01215597.1:0-10281 GCA_005239495.1 Nicotiana undulata | reverse complement strand
GAGGAGCAGGGAGCAGGGTCAGCCAGGTCAGCAGGGTCAGCAGGACAAGAGGGCCAGGTTCATAGGTGACTTCAGGGGTGCTCCAGCTAGGGGCAGAGGTCAGTTCGGAGGCGGCCAGCTCAGTAGGACTTCATATTCAGCACCTCCACTACCTCCCAGGGGTATTTCAGTGAGGCCTCAGCTTAGTGTCATGCCAGAGCACTCTTACCATCCACCAGCCACCCAGGGTGCACCCAGCAGTTATTCCGGTCATCAGAGATCCTCTAGCTCCTATTTCAGTGCCTTACCAGAGGGTTCACCCCGCCCTCCGGCTGTTCAGGGTTCCTCCTTTTTTGGGCTGCAGGCTGTAGCACCAGGAGGTTGTTTTGAGTGAGGGGAGCCGAGTCATACGTGGAGCTATTGTCCCAGGTATCGGGGCAAGGTAGTGCAGTAGAGTTATCAGCCTAGGAGTTCAGCACCAGCGATCTGGCCACCTCGAGGTGGAGGACAGGTCGGCAGGGGTCGTCCTAAAGGGGGCGGCCAGCCAGGAGGAGGTCGGTTAGTTCTTGTTCACTCTGGGGGAGTTCAGTCTTCCGGAGCCCCAGCTAGATTTTATGCCATTCCGGACAGATCAGATGCAGTGGCCTCAGACGCTGTAATCACAGGTATTATCTCAGTATGTGGTAGGGAGGCTTCGGTACTATTTGATCCAGGATCCACGTATTCATATGTTTCTGTACTATTTGCTCATTTTTTGGATATCCCTCATGAGTCCTTGGGTTCTCCTATATATGTGTCTACTCCTGTGGGCGATTCTGTGGTGGTAGACCGAGTCTACCGGTCTTGTGTGATCACTTTCTGCGGTTTCCATACCATAGCAGATCTTTTATTGCTGGATATGATTGATTTTGAGGTTATCCTAGGCATGGATTGGCTATCTCCTTATCATGTTGTGATAGATTTCCATGCCAAGACAGTCACTTTAGCCATGCCTGAGTATCCTAGACTAGAGTGGAGAGGTTCTTCAGTTAGTGCCTCTAGCCGGGTCATTTCCTTCATAAAGGCTCGGCATATGGTCGAGAAGGGTTATTTGGCTTACCTTGCTTATGTGCGGGACACCACCGCCGAGTCTCCTACCATTGATTCAGTGCCTGTTGTTTGAGAGTTTCCGGATGTGTTTTCTTCAAATCTTCCAGGCATGCCTCCAGATCGAGATATTGATTTTTGTATTGATTTGGCTCTAGATACTCAGCCTATTTCCATTCCCCCGTATCGTATGGCTCTTAAGGAGCTGAAAGAGTTAAAGGAGCAACTTGAGAAGTTGTTGCTAAGGGGTTCATCAGGCCGAGTGTGTCGCCGTGGGGTGCTCTAGTCCTATTTGTGAAAAAGAAGGATGGGTTTATGCGAATGTGTATTGATTACCGCCAGCTGAATAAGGTTACTATTAAGAATAAGTATCCTCTGCCGCGCATCGATGATTTACAGGGTGCTCGTGTGTTTTCCAAGGTGGAGTTGAGATCGGGTAATCATCAGCTAAAGATTCGGGCTTCAGATGTTCCGAAGACTGCATTTCGTACCAGGTATGGCCATTATGAGTTCCTGGTGATGTCCTTTGGTTTAACTAATGCCCCAGCAGCATTCATGGACTTGATGAATAGGGTATTCAGGCCGTATATTGATTCCTTCGTCATCGTCTTCATTGATGACATCTTGATTTATTCGCGGAGCCGGGGTGAGCATGAGCAGCACTTGAGAGTTGTGCTCCAGACCTTGCGGGAATAGAAGTTGTATGCTAAGTTTTCCAAGTGCGAGTTCTGGTTAGATTCCGTGGCATTTTTGGGGCATGTGGTATTCCGAGAAGGTATCAAGGTTGATCCTCAGAAGATTGAGGTGGTTCAGAGTTGGCCGCGTCCTACCTCAGCTACAGAGATCAGGAGTTTCTTGGGCCTAGCAGGCTATTATCGCCGATTCATGGAGGGATTCTCTTCTATTGCAGCTCCATTGACCAGATTGACTCAGAAGAATGCCCTGTTTCGCTGGTCCAACGAGTGTGAGGCGAGCTTTCAGAAGCTCAAGTCAGCTTTGAGTTCAGCACCAGTTCTATCATTGCCTTCCGTTTCTGGGATGTATACTGTGTATTGCGACGCTTCACGCGTCGGGTTGGGATGTGTGCTGATGCAGGATGGCAGGGTTATTGCTTATGCTTCGCGCCAGCTGAAGGTTCATGAAAAGAATTATCCTGTGCACGACTTAGAGTTGGCGGCGATTGTTCATGCTTTGAAGATTTGGCGGCACTATTTGTATGGTGTGTCATGTGAGGTCTACACTGATCACCGCAGTTTGCAACACTTATTCAAGCAGAGGGAGCTTAACTTGAGGCAGTGGAGATGGCTTGAGTTGTTAAAAGATTATGATCTCACTATTTTATATCACCCGGGCAAGGCGAATGTAGTAGCAGATGCTTTGAGCAGGAGGGCAGCGAGTATGGGTAGCTTGGCCTACATTGCAGCTGAGGAGAGACCTTTAGCCTTGGACATTCAGTCCTTGGCCAATCGCCTTGTGAGATTGGACCTTTCAGAGCCTCGTCGAGTTTTGGCTCATGTAGTTGCTCAGTCTTCATTGTTGGGGGAGATTAAGGCTCGACAGTTTGATGATCCATGCCTTGCAGAGCTTCGGGATACGGTGGTCCAGGGCAGGACCAAGGAGGTTACTTTGGGCGAGGATGGTGTCTTGAGGCTCCAGGGCCGTTTATGTGTTCCTAATATTGATGGCTTGAGGAAGAGAATTTTAGAAGAGGCCCACAGTTCTCGGTATTCTGTTCATCCGGGTGCGACGAAGATGTACCGTGATTTGAAGCAGCACTACTGGTGGAGGCGGATGAAGAAGGACATTGTTCGGTATGTGGTCAGGTGTCTTAATTGTTAGCAGGTTAAGTATGAGCACTAGAGGCCAGGGGGCTTGTTTTAGCGGATGCCCATTCCTCAATGGAAATGGGAGCGCATCACCATGGACTTTGTGGTTGGGTTGCCTCGAATTTTGCAGAAGGTTGACACGGTTTGGGTCATTGTGGATAGATTGACCAAATTGGTGCATTTCATTCATGTGGCTACTACTTATACTACAGAGAGGCTGGCCCAAATTTATGTTCGGGAGATAGTCTGGTTGCAGGGTGTACCGGTGTCCATTATATCAGATCGAGGTCCTCAGTTCACCTCGCACTTCTGGAGAGCATTGCACAATGCGATGGGCACTTAGATAGATCTCAGCTCAGCATTTCACCCTCAGACTGATGGTCAGTCGGAGCGTACAGTCTAGATTTTTGGAGGATATGCTCATGGCTTGTGTGATTGATTTTGGCAGTCAATGGGACCAGTTCTTGCCTTTGGCGGAGTTCTCATACAATAACAGTTATCAGTACAGCATCGAGATGGCTCCATTCGAGGCTTTATATGGTCGGCGATGTCGTTCTCCTATCGAGTGGTTTGAGCCCAATGAGGCCAAGTTATATGGCACAGATTTGGTGAGAGATGCTTTGGATAGGGTGAACATTATTCAGGAGAGACTCCGCACAGCCCATTTCAGAGAGAAGACCTACACAGATCAGCGGGTGCGTGATGTAGCATTTATGGAGGGAGATAAGGTTATGTTGAAGGTTTCGCCGATGAAGGGCGTTATGAGGTTCGGGAAGAAGGGCAAGCTGAGCCCCAGGTTTATAGGCCCTTTCGAGGTGTTGAGGCGAGTCGGGGAGGTTGCTTATGAGCTTGCTTTACCTCCCGCCTTATCAGGAGTTCATCTGGTATTTCATGTATCCATGCTCCGGAGATATCATGCCGATTTCTCTCACGTGATTGATTTCAGCACTATTCAGTTAGATGAGAAGTTGGGCTTCGAGGAGGAGCCAGTTGCTATTATTGATAGGCAGGACCGCCAGTTGAGGTCTAAGAGAATTTCTATCGTAAAGGTCCAGTAGAGGGGCTAACCAGTCGATGAGGTGACTAGGGAGTCCGAGGAGGACATGCGGAGCAGGTATCCACAGCTATTCGGCACTTCAGGTACGATTGTACGTCTGTTCGAGGACGAACATTTATTTGAGAGGGGGACATTGTGATGACCAAAAAGGGGTCATCTTATGTAAATCTAATTGTGACTGTGTTGCGAGGCCCCGAAAGCCTCCGTTAATATCACCTCGATGTACGTGCGCAGCCGGGGCGGGTAGCCGGGAAGCTTTTACGTGAAAACTTGATTAAGAGTTGAATTTATGATAATTAATTGAATAAAGTTGACTTTGGTCAACATTTTTGGTAAACGGATCCGTATCCGTGATCTGACGATCCCGCAAGGTCCGTAGGAAAATATGGGACTTGGGCGTATGGCCCGAATCGAATTCTGAGGACCCAAGTCCGAGAAATGAATTTTTAAAAAAAATTGTTTTATGAAAATATCAAAGGCTTATGAAAATGAACCTTGATGTGATACATGTGCTGCCGGGCCCGTATTATGGTTTCGGAGCCCGGAACAGGTTCAATATGTGTTATTTTAATTATCTGTGAAATTTGGTAAGAAACGGACTTGATTTGATGGGTTTTGGATCAAATGGGAAAATTAGAGTTAATGAAGTTTTGAAGATTTTCATGGAATTTGAAATTTGGCTTGAAATGCGATTTTATGTTACCGAGTTCCGAATGAAATTCCGAGACCGGGAATAGTTCTATTATGTCATTTATGACTTGTCTGCAAAATTTGAAGTCATTACGAGTAGTATAGGCCGGTTCGGCGCATTGAAGTGAATTCTAGAATTTCAAGTTCTTAAGTTTTGATTCAATTTGGTTTTGGGGTTGAATTCTGAGTTTCGTTGTTGTTTTTCATGTTCCGAGAGTTCGAGCGAGTCCGTATCATGAATACAGACTTGCCGGTGCTTTTGGACGGGGTCCCGAGGGGCTCGGGTGTGTTTTAGACCCCCGGGAGCTAAGTTAGAAAAACCAGAAATTTCTGCTATCCGATTTCCTTCTCTGCGATCGCAGAAGGTGGGTTGCGATCGCGGAGAAGGATTTTGCTGGGCTGTTGATTGTTCTCTGCGATCGCAGCCTCCCCTTTGCGATCGCAGAGGTCTAGGTTCCACACCTTCGCGATCGCAGCCTTTTCTCGCGATCGCATTGAGTCGCATCTGGGCCGGGTGAGTTTGTTCTTCGCGATCGCATGACCTCTGCCGCGATCGCAGAGGTCCGGTCAGTTGGTCTTCGCGATTGCAGGACCTCTGCCGCGATCGCAGAGGTCTCTCCAGTTGGCCTTCGCGATCGCAGGGCCCTTGTCGCGATCGCAGTGAAGGAATTCCTGGGCAGTTTTATTAAATACGGGACAAGGTAAGTAAATTTCATAGTTTTACTAGTTTCAAACATTAATTCCTAGTTAAATTCCCTACTAAATTATCTAAAATCATAGAATTAGGTAGTAATTTTAGAGTTCTTGAGGATTTTGTGATTTTTCCATTTTAGGCCATGAAGTCAAGTAGAAATCACACATTAATGATCCTTAGGCTATAGGTGAGTGATCCCTTCGAGAATTTTCGGAATTTGATCATGCGGGACCGGGGTTGGAATTTGGGAATTCTTCAAGAATAGCGATTTTAGTAAATAACTAAGATAATTTCTCACATTATGCATGCATTGATATTATTTTACACCTTTTTGGCTAGTAGCGAGTCCTCGGGTGTAGAGTTCGGAGTTTCGGGCGCAATTGTGGTCCGAGGGGTAGATTCGACACGAGGTGAGTCTCCTTTCTAACCTTGTAAGAGGGAATTTTCCCCATAGGTGATGTATATGCTATGTGTAAATTGTTTGGGGGCTACGTACGCGCCAAGTGACGAGAGTCCGTACGTAGCGGCTATTATTGTTACGTCCGGGTAGTTAGGCCCACATCATGCCTTGTATGTTTTCTTTTAATGCCTTACATGCTTTTCTTGTAATGCCTGAAATGTTTTCCTTGTAATGCTTTATATGATTTATTGTGACGCCATATGTACTATGAGATTATGTTTTGTATAGTGTTGTTCCTCTGAGGCTTTATGGGAAATTGTTGAATGGCAAGGAATTTGTTATGGAAAGTAAGTACTGTGAAATATATGGGATCGGGCTGTACACCATGGCAGGTTTGAGAGTGATTATGTCTATATGGGATCGGGCCGTACGCCAGGGTCGAGTTGAAAAGAAACTGTGAAATATATGGGATCGGGCCGTACGCCACGACAGTGTTGAGAAATTGTGAAATATATGGGATCGGGCCGTACGCCACGGCAGTGTTGAGGTATAATTGTGATATATACATGGGATCGGGCCGTACGCCACGGCGAGTTTAGAAGGTACCTTATGGGAGCGGGCCGTACGCCACGGCGGATCTAAGAATTTGTGATTATTGTTTCGTTAGGTGGTCTTACCCTTGAAAGTGCTTTATTGTTTAGTCCAATAGTTTTTTGGATTTCTGCTCCTGATATGTACTTGTTGCTTATCTCCTGACATGCCTACTGTATTTCATTATATTCTATCATATGTTATTACTGTTGGACCTTAGTGAGTATCGAGTCGACCTCTCGTCACTACTTCTTCGAGTTTAGGCGGGATACTCACTGGGTACATATTTATTTTAATATGTACGCATGCTGCACTTTCTTTTCTTTTATGTACTTGACTGTACAGATCTGGAGGCTGGTACGTCTGATTATCAGGACGGTGCTAGATATTGATAGCGTGGGCATACTTCACGGTGAGCTGCTATCCCGACGACTTCCTAGTAGCACCCTGGAGTTCTTTTGTTATATTCTCTGTCCATTTCATTCAGACTGAGACTCTATATATATTGTAGTCATTGTATATTCAGTAGTTGCCCATGACACTCGTGACACTAGTTCCTGGCACACACGCGCGGTGTATATATACTTTGGGTTGGGTGGTACATGCATGCATATGCTTTATTTCCATGTCAAGCTATCATCAGGTTTAACTGTTTAAAATTTATAAATGTTGACTTGTTTAATCAGGCGGGAAGGGTAACACTTAATGTAATTTTGTTGGCTTTCCTAACTCCGTCGTCCGGCGCCATCACGACCCGGATTAGGAGTTTGGGTCATGACAAAAAGGTTCCTAAACCTTGTCCAACTAGATGGAGTTACATGTGTGAAAGTTTGGTTGTTGCGTATGAATATAGAAACCCCATAAACTCAACGTTTAATGCATATGTAAGTGATGATGATGAGCACCTTACATATGGGGATTGGGCTAATGTTAAAATGCTTGTTGATTTTTTAGAAAAATTTGATATTGCTTCAAATGAATTTTCTGAGCAATATTATCCTACTATTTCTAATTGTTTAGTTTATATTGCAGAACTTGCAAATTTGTTTACTCATTTTTAATAGGGTGGGGGAATTTATAAACTTGCCATTGATTCTATGAGGAAAAAAATTTAAAAATAGTTTTTCCTTATTCCTCCTATTTATGGTGTTCCTGCTTTGTTAGTTCCTTGTATTAAATTAAGAGGTCATCAATTTTGATATGAAACTGTTTATGATGGTTTAGCACTAGAAGATGTTGAGTTGGCTGGACTTCCAGAAGCTATAGCCTCGATTAGAATAAATGCTCAAACTATTTATAATGATTATCAAGTTGCATTTAAGTCATGCTAGACCAAATGTTCCAACTCCTTCTTCTTCTGATTCTCAATCATCTAAAAGAAATGCGGGAGTAAGAGAACTTAATGCTTGGGCGGGGTTTAGGGGTTCTCAAGGTTCTAGTAGTAATGATTTTCACAACTAAATGAGCTTGAAGTTTATTTGTCGCAGCAAATTGAAGAAGTGAATCCTGACGGCTCCTTTAATCTTTTGCAATGGTGGAAGGACAAAGAAAAATACTTTTCGGTTCTTTCAAGGATGGCCCGAGACATTTTAACTATTCAAACTTTAATAGTGGCATCGAAGAGCGCTTTCAGTGAAGCAAGACTTTAACTCGATGATTATAGAGCGTCTATGAGGGAGAGCTTGGAAAAATCAGTACATTTCAGAGATTGGATCCGTTCGGAAAGAAGAATTTGGACTTGCTGAATCACAACCAGAGGAAGACAAAGCTTACGAAGAACTGCTAGCTGAACTTGTGGAGGATGCTGCTTCGCCCGACAATGGAAGCGGCAATGACCAAGCTACTTTTCCGCCACCACCAACGGAAATTCCACCGAACCTTGAAAGATTTATAAAGTTTGTAAGAGATACCATGTGACTTGTATGAACAAAAATTATTATGCATTATGTAACTTGTATTTTGGCACTTCTTGATTAGTTTCTTTTTCTTCTCAATGGTAGTATTAGCACCTTGTTGTGCTCATTCCATGGGGGGGAGGGGAGACTAAGAAAGATATTGCCATATATTTTTAATGCTATAATAAAATTACAAGGCGTTGTTTTGAATATCTCTTTACAACATTTTTGTCTTTAAATTTTGGATTAAAAAGTTTAGGTCACAATTCTTTAATAAAATTTACAAGGCATTGCCTAAGATATGCTTTGCATCTTTTTGTCTCTAATTTCAATTCTAATGTGTTCTTTTTTAAAAAGTCAATATTTTAGACGTTGGGCCCACTTAGCCCATTTAGCCATGGACCATGAGTCATAGGCCCGATTCTAACAAAAGACCGTTTAGCTCGGTACCGTTTGGCCGTTTAGTTAGGGACCGGACCGGGACTGTTTGGACCGGCTCACATGCCACCCCTAATATATACAATGTATTGACTCCCCTTAATTTTTTTATATGTTTACTTATTTATATTTTGACTCCCTTTAGGAAAAAGTTTTGCTCCACTACTGGCCTCGAGGGTTGAGCATTAGACTTGTTTATGACGTACTGTTGGATGTTTGGGACATAAAATTCACAAAACTAAGCCCGACATATAAGCTTCAAAGCATTTTACGAGTGTCCCACAGCCTTGAACAAGTCCAAAAAAATCTTTTAAAACACTCTAACGTACACAACAAATTTTTAAAATTTTGGATTTGTAATAAAACAATAAAGAAGAATATTGCAAAGAAAGAGAGATAGAATTCTTATTGCTTTGAAATGAATTACAATGGAATAGGACCCCTCTATTTATAGGAAAAGAGTGACTTAGCCACCAAGTAGAATCCCTAAAATCTCTCTAAAGTATAGACATTCACCTTAAATAAAATTTTATTTATAACACTCCTCCTTGAATGTCTATTCAATAGATAATGGCCTCGTTAAAACCTTAACTAAAATAAAATCCAGTGGGAAAAAAATTCCAGGAAAGGAAAAAGAATACACATGTTTAGAAATACACTTTTTGGTTGCCTCGTTAAAAACCTTGCAAGGAAAATCCAGTGGGACAAAATCTTGTAAGGTGTCACGACCCGAAATCCCACCTTTCAGACCGTAACTGCGTCTAACGTTGAACCCGCTAGACAAGCCAACGTACACAACATTTTGACCTCGATAAAACAACGTAACGGTATTAAAGCCATTAACCTTCAAACCTTTACTGGAATATCTCGAATTCATTTACTTTCAACCTTTACTGAAACATCCCAAATTACCTCAAAAGTTTTACAGCAGAAAAATAATAATACTTCAAAAACGCATAATGAAAGGATAAAGACATAACATCGCAAAAATCCCAAAACCGGGGTGTCACAACGTCACTAACTATCTAAACTGAGTGCTAAATACAGAGTTTGAAAGGAAATATATAATTGTCTTGGAACTAGGAGAAAAAGTAAGACAATGAGGAATCCAAATGCAGGAGAGACACCAAGGCCCACGAACGCCAGCGGGTATACCTTGAAGCTCTGGGTGGACTGAAGGTGACTCCCTCAATGCGGTCCACTGGGTCCGGATGCGGGATCTGCACAACATTAAGAAGTGCAGTGTAGCATCAGTACAACCGACCCCATGTACTGAGTAAGTGCCGAGCCTAACCTCGGCCGAAGTAGTGACGAGGCTAGACTTGACAATAACGATAACCTGTCCTATTCTACAGCAGGTAACAGGGATAATACAAGGCAAGAGATAAGCAGACAAGTAAGGGATACGGGAGCAGTAAAGGGAAACAAGTGAAATGAAGCAGTCAAATTGACAGATAGAAGTAAACAAGGGAGGCAATCTAACACAATAGCCAACAAAACAAGTACAAGTACCAGAAATGTAACCAATGGCACGGCATCACCCTTTGTGCTTTTACTCTCTTCCTCACAATGCAATGTAATCAAATATCATGGCACGGCATTAACCTTCATGCTTATAATCAATT
>ML270787.1:85991-121625 GCA_005239495.1 Nicotiana undulata | reverse complement strand
TGGACCAAGCGGGCACGGGGTCGAATTTTGGAATTTTTGGAAGAATGTTGGGAAATCTATAATTAGGCTTTGGAATTGAATTGTTGAGTAATTATTGATGTTATTGAGTCAATTGTGTCTAGATACGATTGTTTCGGAGTCGGATTCTAGAGGAAAAGCTTTGTAGAAGCTTGATTTGCATTCTTGGAGCCGAGGTAAGTGTTTGGCCTAACCTTAGCTTGAGGGAATAGGTATAGAGTCTTATTTTCTATGTGTTATTCAATGCCCAACGTATAGGTGAGGTGACATGCACCTATATGTTGTGGTCAAGCATGCCCGTGAGTCGAACTTGATAATTTTCATAGTGTTCTTTGCTATTCTCTGTGTTACGGATTTATTATCATTCTGGAGGTGTTATATTGAGAGTGTTTCACAATGTAGAAAGTTATTTGACTAGTCGTTCGGTTGAGGGTTATATTGTTGAATTTTACCTCTAAGTGAGATTGGTTATAGCTGAGTCCCTTGCCGAGACGGTAGAATACTTGTTGATTATTTTTGTACATTTGAGGTTTCTTATTATTGTCTTTCCTGTCAATTGCTGCTTTTATATATATTATGCACGAGGGGACATTCTGTGCCGAGTGATTGTGAGGTTATGCACGAGGGGACATTCCGTGCCGAGTGATTGTGAGGTTATGCACGAGGGGACATTCCGTGCCGAGTGATCATTTATTATTTGTGCACGAGGGGACATTCCATCCAAGTGATTATTATTTATGCACGAGGGGACATTCCGTGCCAAGTGATTGTGAGGTTATGCACGAGGGGAAATTCTGTGCCAAGTGATTTTTATTTATGCACGAAGGGACATTCCGTGCCGAGTGATTGTGAGGTTATAGCACGAGGGGACATACCGTGTCGTTTATGTTTATTTGTTTGTTCAGAGTTGTACTCGCTACTGTTAATTTTGCATTTCAACTGTTATCTTGTTCTGTTGTTTCAGATAGTTGTTGCCCTTCATCCCCAGCATGTTATCCCCCGTTGTTGTATTTACTTGCTTATTTCCTGTCATTATTTCCTGTTATATTATTGAATTGCACAAGTGTTATTTGTTGCCATGTCCTAGCCTCGTCACTACTTCTCCGAGGTTAGGCTCGACACTTACTCAGTACATGGGGTCAGTTGTACTGATGCTACACCTGCACTTCTTTATGTTGTGCAGATTACAGCGCCAGACCCAGTGGACATTGAGCGAAGGAGTATCCTTCAGTCCACGGCGACACCGAGGTAGTCCTGCAGGCATCCGTAGGCCTTGGCGTCACCATCTAGTTCTTTCCTTCTGTCTTATCTTGTATTTCTAGACAACTACACTTCTTCATTTCAGACTCATGTTTTTAGCAAATCTTAGACTGTCCGTGAAATTGTGAAACCAGATCTGGGGGTTTATGTACGGATATTTTTGTAACATTTATTATATTAAGTTGCTGAATCTAAGATTCTGCATTCTTATTCATATATTCATGTTATTGTTGTTCTTTTAACTGCTGCAAATAAGGAAAATAGTAAATTTAACCAAAAAAGTTGGCTTGTCTAGCGGGTTCAACAGTAGACGCCATCACGTCCTAAAAGTGGGATTTCGGGTCATGACAAGTTGGTATCAGAGCGCTAGGTTGCTTAGGTTTCACAATTCACGGACAAACTTGGTAGAGTCCGAGGGATCGGTACAGAGACGTCTGTACTTATCCCCCAGAGGCTGCAAAGCTAGGAATAACTTCACTTCAACTTCTTCTCTGTCGTGCGATTTCAATTCTAAATGCTAATTGAGTTTCTATTCTATTCTCTTGCATATGGCGAGAATGCGTGCTTCCTCATCTACCGATCAACATCCTGATCCTCATGTTGCAGCTCCTACGAGGGGCCGAGGACGAGGCCGTGCTAGAGGTCGAGGCAGGGGCAGAGCTCAGCCCAGAGCAGCAGCCCTAGTAGAGGACCCATAGATAGACTTTGCCGATGAGGTTCCTGCTCAGACGGTTCCAGTCGGACCAACTCAGGTCCCAGAGGGGTTCATTGACACCCCGGTTCTTCAGGACGCCTTTGTCCGCTTAGTGGGACTTATGGAGAGCGTGGCTCAGGCCAGTCTTCTTCCTACTGCACCAGCCATCTCTTAGGCCAAGGGAAGGGCCCAGACTCCTGCTACTCGCACACCAGAGCAGTTAGCCACTCAGTTCACGACTCCAGCACCTCAGACAGCTGGAGCAGCTCATCAGGGTATGGTGGCACTGGCCGTTGAGGGGGCAGCTATGTCTGCCGATGCTTTGTGGAGATTGGATCGGTTCACCAAGTTATTCCCTACTACTTTTACTGGTGCACCATCAGAGGATCCCCAGGATTACTTGAACAGTTTCTATGATGTTCTTCGAAACATGGGCATTGTGAAGACCAATGGGGTCGATTTTGCTACTTTTCGTCTTTCTAGTACCACCAAGACTTGGTGGAGAGACTATTGATTGACCAGACCAGCTGGGTCTGCACCTTTGACTTGGGCTCAGTTCTCCGAGTTGTTCTTGGGGAAGTTTCTTCCAGTTACTCAGAGGGAGGATCTTCGGAGGCAGTTTGAGCGTCTCCAGCAAGGATCTATGACTGTTACACAGTATGAGACCAGGTTCATCACTCTGGCCCGACATGCTATCATGATACTCCCCACTGATCGTGAGAGGGGGAGGAGGTTCATCGAGGGTGTAGCTCAGCCTATCATACTTCAGATGGCCAGGGAGACAGGTACTGATATCTCTTTTCAGGATGCGGCCGATGTGGCCAGGCGTATTGAGATGGTCTTATCACAAGGCAATGGTTAGGGGTCTGACAAGAGACCTCGTCATTTCGGCCGGTTCAGTGGTGCCTCATCTAGAGGCAGAGATTCCTTTGGTAGAGGGCATCCTCCTAGGCCTTACCAGTCGGCACTTCAGGTATCCCGCAGTGCACCATCAGCTCCCATCAGTGCACTGCCGATTCAGAGCTTTCAGGGTGGTCATTCTGGTCGTTAGGGACAGTTCCAGCGTCAATATTCTCAGCAGCCGAGGTCTTGCTTCACTTGCGGTGGTAAGGGGCATATTTCCAGGTTTTACCTCCGAGGTTTTGGTGGTCCTCAGTATTAGGGTTCCCGTGCCATGGTTCTTGCATCAGGTGCACCCCCACCCCCTCAACCAGCTAGGGGTGGTGGTCGTGGTGCCAGAGGTGGAGGTAAGACTCATAGAGGTGGAGGACAGGCCACGAGAGGTAGAGTTCAGCCCGCAGTAGGTCGACCCAGAGATGTCCAGATTGGAGGGCCTCCGCCCCGATGCTATGCTATTCCTGCCAGGCCTGGGGCTGAGGCCTCGGATGCAATTATTACATGTACGGTTTCAGTTTGCAGCCGAGATGCTTCGGTTTTATTTGATCCGGGATCTACATTCTCCTACGTGTCTTCATATTTTTCCTTTTATCTGAGTATGCCCCGTGATTTCCTGAGTACTTCTGTATATGTGTCTACACCGGTGGGTGATTCTATTGTGGTAGGTCGAGTCTAACGTTCATGCTTAGTGGTTATTGGTGGTCTGGAGACTCAGGTAGACCTTTTGCTTCTTGATATGGTTGACTTTGATGTTATTTTGGGGATGGATTGGCTATCTCCCTATCATGCTATTCTGGACTGTCATGCCAAGACATTGACCTTGGCCTTTCCAGGAGTACCTCGTTTGGAGTGGAGAGGGACTCCTAGTCATTCTTCCAGTAGAGTTATTTCATATATGAAGGCTCGGCGCATGATCGAGAAGGGTTGTTTGGCCTATTTGGCATATGTTCGTGATTCTAGTGGTGAGGTTCCTTCTATGGAGTCTGTGCCCGTTGTTCGTGAGTTCCCAGAGGTATTCCCTACTGACCTGTCGGGTATGCCGCCTGACAGGGATATTGATTTTTGTAGCGAGGTAGCTCCGGGCACTCAGCCCATTTCTACTCTGACGTATCGTATGGCTCCGCCAGAGTTGAAGGAATTGAAGGAGCACTTGCAGGATTTGTTGGATAAAGGCTTCATTAGGACTAGTGTTTCTCCTTGGGGTGCCCCAATGTTGTTCGTTAAGAAGAAAGATGGCTCAATGAGAATGCGTATTGACTACCGACAGTTGAACAAGGTTACTATTAAGAATAAGTATCCTTTGCCGAGGATTGATGATCTATTTGACTAGCTTCAGGGTGCTACAGTGTTTGCCAAGATAGATTTGGGATCTGGCTACCATCAGCTGAGGATTAGGGCGTCTGATGTCCCTAAGACAACCTTTCGCACTCGGTATGGGCATTATGGGTTCTTGGTGATGTCATTTGGGTTGACAAATGCCCCCGCTACTTTCATGGAGTTGATGAACCGAGTGTTCAAGCCCTATTTGGACTCGTTCGTTATTGTTTTCATCGATGATATATTGATATACTCCCGTAGCCGTGAGGAGCATGAGCAACATCCTCGAGTCGTCCTCCAGACTTTGAGAGAGAGTCAGTTGTATGCCAAATTTTCTAAGTGTGAGTGCTGGTTGATTTCGGTTGCATTTCTAGGACATGTGGTATCATCAGAGGGTATTCAGGTGGATCCCAAGAAGATTTCAGCAGCCAGAGATTGGCCTAGACCCACCTCAGCTACAGAGATTCGGAGTTTCTTAGGCTTAGCAGGTTATTATCGACGCTTTGTGGAGGGCTTTTCATCTATAGCAGCCCCGATGACCAGGTTGACCCAGAAGGGTGCCCAATTCAGGTGGTCAGATGAGTGTGAGGTAAGATTTCAGAAGCTCAAGGCGGCCTTGACCACGACACCGGTGTTAGCTTTGCCCACAGGTTCAAGGCCTTATACCGTGTATTGTGATGCTTCACGGGTTGGACTTGGTGCAGTGTTGATGCAGGAGGACAAGGTGATATCTTATGCTTCACGTCAGTTGAAGGTTCGTGAGAAGAACTATCCAGCCCATGATTTGGAGTTAGCAGCTATTGTTCATGCGTTGAAGATTTGGAGGCATTATCTGTATGGGGTGCCATTTGAGGTGTTCACGGATCATAAGAGCTTGCAATATCTGTTCAAGCAGAAAGAGTTGAATATGAGGCAGAGGAGATTGCTAGAGTTATTGAAGGATTATGACATTACCATCTTATATCATCCGGGGAAGGCCAATATGGTGGCCGATGCTTTGAGCCGGAAGTCAGCTAGCATGGGTAGTCTTGCCTATCTATCAGTCAGAGAGCGACCGTTTGCGTTGGATGTTCAGGCTTTAGCCAACCGATTTATGAGATTGGAGGTTTCTGAGGCTGGTAGTGTTTTGGCCCATACTGTGGCCCGTTCTTCATTGTATGATCGTATTCGGGCCAGGCAATATGATGATCGTCATTTATGTATTCTTAGAGATACGGTCCGGCACGGAGGTGCCAAGCAGGTCACAGTTGACGATGAGGGAGTTCTGAGGATGCAGGGCCGTATTTGTGTGCCTGATGTTGATGGAATTTGCGAGTTAATATTGCAGGAGGCCCATAGTTCACGGTATTCCATTCATCCGGGCGCCACAAAGATGTACCAGGACTTGCGACAACATTATTGGTGGCGGAGGATGAAGAAGGATATTGCAGCCTATGTAGCTCGGTGCTTGAACTGTCAGCAGGTTAAGTACGAGCACCAGAGACCCGGTGGTTTGATGCAGCAGATTGAGCTTCCCGAGTGGAAGTGGGAGAGTATTACCAAGGATTTTGTAGTTGGACTCCCACGGACTCAGAGGATGTTTGATGCGGTGTGGGTCATTGTAGATAGGCTGACCAAGTTAGCGCACTTCCTTCCTGTATCAGTTTTGTATTCTTCAGAGAAGTTGGCAAAGATCTATATGAGAGAGATTGTTCGATTGCATGGTGTGCCCGTGTCCATTATTTCCGACCAAGGTACTCAGTTGTTCAGCGTGAGTTGGGCACACGTGTTGATTTGAGCACATCGTTTCATCCTCAGACGGACGGGCAGTCCGAGTGTACTATTCAGATCTTGGAGGATATGCTAGCGTGTGTCATTGACTTTTGAGGTTCATGGGACCAGTTCTTTCCTTTAGCAGAGTTTGCCTACAACAACAGCTATCAGTCGAGCATTCAGATGGCGTCGTATGAGGCGTTGTATGGTAGGCGGTGTCGGTCGCCAGTCGGGTGGTTTGAGTCGGGGGAGGCTAGATTGTTGGGTTCTAAGTTAGTCCAGGATGCCTTGGACAAGGTGAAGATCATTCAGGATAGACTCCGTACAGCTCAGTCCGGGCAGAAGAAGTATGCAGATCATAGAGTTCGAGATTTGGCATTTATGATAGGAGACCAGGTATTTCTTCGGGTGTCGCCCATGAAGGGCGTAATGAGGTTCGGAAAGAAGGGCAAGTTGATCCCTAGGTACATTGGTCCATTTGAGATTTTGGATAAGGTGGGAGAGGTGGCCTATAGACTTGCTTTGCCACCGAGTTTATCATTTGTGCACCCGGTGTTTCATGTATCTATGCTTCAGAGGTATATTGCAGATCCATCTCATGTACTTGACTTCAGCGGTGTCCAGTTGGACAAGGATTTGTCTTATGAGTAGGATCCGATAGCCATATTAGCTCGGCAGGTTCAAAAGTTGAGATCGAAGAGTTATCCTTCAGTTCATGTTCAGTGGAGAGGTCATCCTGTTGAGGCAGCTACCTGGGAGTCCGAGTCCGATATGCAAAGCCGATATCCCCATCTTTTCCCCAATTCAAGTACCTTTCTATGTCCGTTCGAGGACGAACGTTTGTTTTAGAGGTGGAGATTGTGATGACCCAAAAGGTCATCCCGTGTAAATTTAGCTAAATCAGTATCCCGAGGTCATAAAAGCCTCATTTTATCTCACCTCGATGTGCGTGCACAGCCCGGATGCGTAGCCGGGAAGTCGTTATGTGGAAAATTGATAAAATGATGTTTTTATAATAATTATTTGAATAAAGTTGACTTTGGTCAATATATTTGGTAAAGGACCCGGACGTGTGATTTGACGGTCCCGGAGGGTCCGTAGGAAAATATGGGACTTGGGCGTATGCCCGGAATCGAATTCCGAGGTCCCAAGTCCGAGAAATGAATTTTTAAAGAAAATTGTTTTCTGAAAAATATAAAGGTTTTTGAAAATGAGATTTGATGTGAAACCTGTGATATCGGGCCCGTATCATGGTCCCGGAGCCCGGAACAGGTTCAATATGTTTTATATGAGTTATCTTTGAAATTTGGTAAGAAACGGACTTAGTTTGACGTGATTCGGACTAAAAATGGAAATTTTGAAGCTTAAGAAGTTTTGGAGAATTTTTATAGATTTTGAGGTTTAATTCGTGGTCTTTGATGTTAATTTGGTGATTTTATTGCTCGAAGAAGTTCGTAAGATGTTTTTGAGGTTGTGTGTACTTTTGGTTTTGAGCCCCGAGGGCTCGGGTGAGTTTCGGGTAGGTGTCGGAGTGCAAAACTTAGGAAGATTTCTGGTGTAAAATGATTTTTCTGGTGTCTGGTGTTTTACTCTATGCGATCGCATAGGTATAGTCGCGATTGCATAGCCTTGTGGAGGGGGAGGGGTTAGTTACACAGTGCGATCGCGTAAGTAGGCCTGCGACCGCACAGGTGTGTAGGAGAGCGGGGGGGCTGGGTAATTACCCTGTGCGACCGCACGTGACTGTCCGCGATCGCAAGGGTGAGGTTAGGGACTCAGTGCGATCGCAGTAGCTCCTTCGCGATCGCAGAGCTTTAGCAAATCATTCCTCTATGCGATCGCAGAGCTTCTTCGCGATCGCATAGACTAAATTCGTCCAGTGATTTTAAATACCCCAAAACAGAATGCATTACGGGATTTTACCAAAATTCACAAACCCTCTTCTTCTCCAAACCCCATAGACGATTTTGAAGCAATTCTTCCACCATAACCTCTTGGGTAATTAATCTTTAACTTATTTTCCATTTTTCATCAATATCTATTAGATTCTAGGCCTAAAAACATAAAATCAATGGTAGAAATTGGGGTTTTGGGTAGAGTTAAGGCTTTTTGAATATTTGGGAATTTGACCTCGTTTTGGGGTCGGATTTCAAAACAAATTGTATATTTGGGCTCGTGAGGGAATGGGTGATCGGGTTTTGGTCCGAACCTCATGTTTGGAACAAGAGGGCTCGGGGTCGAATTTTGGAATTTTTGGAAGAATGTTGGGAAATCTATAATTAGGCTTTGGAATTGAAGTGCTGAGTAATTATTGATGTTATTGAGTCAATTATGTCTAGATACGATTGTTTCGGAGTCGGATTCGAGAGAAAAAGCGGTGCTAGAGGCTTGGCTTGCATTCTTGGAGCCGAGGTAAGTGTTTGAACTAACAGCTTGAGGGAATAGGTATAGAGTCTTATTTGCTATGTGTTATTCCATGTCCAACGTATAGGTGAGGTGACGGGCACCTATATGTTGTTGTCAAGCATGTCCGTGAGTCGAACTTGATAATTTTCATAGTGTTCTTTGATATTCTCTGTGTTACGAATTTATTATCATTCTGGAGGTGTTATATTGAGAGTGTTTCACAATGTAGAAAGTTATTTGATTAGTCGTTCGGTTGAGGATTATATTGTTGAATTTTACCTCTGAGTGAGATTGGTTATAGCTGAGTCCCTTGCTGGGATGGTAGAATACTTGTTGATTATTTCTGTACATTTGAGATTTCTTATTATTGTCTTTCCTGTCAATTGCTGCTTTTACATATATTACGCACGAGGGGACATTCCGCGCCGAGTGATTGTGAGGTTATGCACGAGGGGACATTCCGTACCGAGTGATCATTTATTATTTGTGCACGAGGGGACATTCTGTGCCGAGTGATTATTATTTATGCACGAGGGGACATTCCGTGCCGAGTGATTATTATTTATGCACGAGGGGACATTCCGTGCCGAGTGATTGTGAGGTTATAGCACGAAGGGACATACCGTGTCGTTTCTGTTTATTTATTTGTTCAAAGTTGTACTCCCTATTGTTAATTTTACATTTCAATTGTTATCTTGTTCTGTTGTTTCAGATAGTTATTGCCTTTCATCCCCAGCATGTTATCCCTCGTTGTTGTATTTACTTGCTTATTTCCTGTCATTATTTCCTGTTATATTATTGAATTGCACAGGTGTTATTTGTTGTCGTTTCCTAGCCTCGTCATTACTTCGCCGAGGTTAGGCTCGGCACTTACTCAGTACATGGGGTCAGTTGAACTGATGCTACACCTGCACTTCTTTATGTTATGCAGATTACAACGTCGGACCCAGTGGACATTGAGCGAGGGAGAATCCTTCAGTCCACGGCGACACCGAGGTAGTCCAGCAGGCGTCCGCAGGCCTTGGCATCACCATCTACTTCTTTCCTTCTGTCTTATCTTGTATTTCTAGACAGCTACATTTCTTCATTTCAGACTCATGTTTTTAGCAAATCTTAGACTGTCCGTGAAATTGTGAACCCAGATCTGGGGGTTTATGTACGGATATTTTCGTAACATTTATTATATTAAGTTGTTGAATTCTTAGCTTCTGCATTCTTATTCATATATTCATGTTATTGTTGTTCTTTTAACTGCTGCAAATAAGGAAAATAGTAAATTTAACCAAAAATGTTGGCTTGTCTGGCGGGTTAAACGTTAGACGCCATCACGGCCTAAAGGTGGAATTTCGGGTCGTGACACAATCATTTATAAAAGACATCATTGACTGCATATTGTGCTTTTCTTTTTTAACGTGCTCAATATTATTCTTCAGCTTTATTGTTCTTCATTTGTTGTTCTTCATTTACTATTCATAATTTATTTCTATCGACCTACCTCGAGACCCCCGAGTCTATCGAGCTCGAGACCCCTGAGGCTATCGAGCTCGAGGCCCCCCAGTCCTTTGACAACATTGGTTTGGCGAAGCTGATTCGTTTATCATATTCTTCTTACTTACACTTATTATTTCTTGATTATTAACTAGTATTGGAATAAATCACATATTTTTAGAACCACAAATCACATTCAATTGTTAACACCATTTTCGAGGTAAACAATATACATCACTGATCATCAATCACTCAGTACCGAGGAAGGCCAATTCATCCCCATGTAGAAGATCCATCTCCAAGTATATAATGCTTCAGACAAGATCCATGTCGAGGGAAGATCCATCCCTCAATATAATCAACCGCGCTCACTAGGGGTGCGTACAGGCTCCGGAGGGGCTCCTACAGCCCAAGCGCTATCATAAGCCAGTTCTAGGCATAAATCAGTATAACATGTTGCGACGTGCAACCCGACCCCATAATTGTCACTCACAATTAGGCTCTCAGCCTCGCTCAACCATCAATCTCTCCAGTCTCACTCTCGGGCTCACAATGTCATGAAACTGACCCGACAACAATGATATGATGTATCAATAAACAACACTGAGACTGAGATATGATATGAATGTATGAATATGACCGAGTAAAAAATATCAATGAAATCAGTGAATGACAACAAGAAACGACCACTATGGGTCCTAACAATACCAACATAAAAGCCTAAACAAGATATTTAGCATGATTGACAGCTCAGATACTTTATCGCATGGTGGAATCACGAATATCAACAAAATAGGCCCACTATACAGTGCCAGGGGAAACAATCGAGTCTCAATTCGCAGGGTGCACGCCAACACGCCCGTCACCTAGCATGTGCATCACCTCAATACCAATCACATAACACGTATTGCGGGATTTCATACCATCGGCACTAAGTTTAGAAGAGTTACCTACCTCAAACAAGTCAATACCAATGCCGAGCAGGCCAAGCGATGCTCTAAAGATGCCAACCCTCGCGTTCCGACCTCCGAACGGCTCAAAACTGACCAACAACAATTCAAATACATCAAATAATGCCGAAGGAACCGATCCCGATCATAAAAGATCAAATCTTGAATCAAAGCCCGAAACTGGCCTAAAGGCCAAACCCGGGCCCGCACCTCGGAACCCGACAAAACTCACAAAATCCGACAATTCATTTAATTACGAGTCCAACCATACTAGTTCACTCAAATCCGACCTCGAATCGGCTTCCAACTCCCAAAAGTTTATTTTGTGAAACTCCACCGATTTTTCCCAAATTTCATCCCAAATCACTAATCAAATGATGAATCAATGATATATCCATGATTATTAGCCAAAACCGAGTTAGAGTTACTTACCCAGATATTTTCCTTGAAAAACTCCCTAAAAGTCGCCTCAAACCGAGCTCCCAACGTCCAAGATGTGAAATAAAACCCTAAACCTTGCCTATATAGTTCTCTCTGAACCTTAACTGCGCGGTCCTCATAAATCCATCGCGGCCGCACACTCCTCACCGCGGTCCGCATAATTCCCGCCGTTGCCGCGGACCCTGAGCCATACCTTCTGCGGTCCGCACAAAATCCACCGCGACCGTGTTCCCTCCTCCACGGCCCCCGTAATTCTCACCGCTGCCGCATAATACCTCCGTGGTCCGCACCAATTTTGTGCGGTCCGCACTTTCCTATACCAGAGACAAGAGATCTGCCAACTTCCAAAGCCAACTAATGATCCCATAACCACTTGAAACTCACCCGAGGACCTCGGGACCTCAACCAATCATATCAACATATCCCATAACATCATTCAAACTTAGTCGAACCTACGAATCACTCAAAACAACACCAAAATACCAAATTACCCTCGGATTTCAAGCCCAATAATTTATAAAATTCCAAATTGCGCAAACGGCGCCGAAACCAATCAAATCATGCCCGAATGACCCCAAATTTTGCACACAAGTCAAATATGACACCACAAATATATTCCAATTTTCAGAATTTTATTCCGACCCCGATATCAAATTTTACACTACCGACCGAAATCACTAAATTTCCAACTTTCGCCAATTCCAGCCTAAATCTACCCTGGACCTTCAAACCACATTCCGGACGCGCTCCTAACTCCAAAATCACCTAACTGAGCTAACAGAATCATCAAAATTCACATCTGAGATCGTTTACACATAAGTCAAAATCCGATTGACTTTTCCAACTTAACCTTCTAAATAGGAAACTAATGGGTCATTTGGTTGGATTACGGCTTATACCGGAATTAGTTATACTGGTATAAGTTATGGTGGGATAAGTTATGCTGGGATTAGTTATGATGGGATTGTTTTTTATCCATTGTTTGGTATGTTGTATTAAATATGACAATTGCACAATTTGTAAGAATAATGAATAAGTTATACCGGTGCTAATTACTCCACCCTCTATAAGGTATAATTTATCCCGTGTTGATTTTTATCCTGGGATAACTTATACGTGGTTTTCTAACCAAACGAAGTATTTAGGTGGTATTAAATTTTTATACCAGCACTATACCTTCTTATACCTCATACCAAACGACCCCTAAGTGTCTCATTACACTCCGAAGCCACTCCGGACCCGAACCAACCAACACGATACGATAAAAAATAAAGCTGAAGCACACAAAAGGTCGCAGAAATAGGAAAAACAGGGCTCTAACTCTCCGAACGACCAGCCGGATCGTTACAAATCTTTTCTTCGATGCCAATAGAAAATAAATTGTATAGAAAGAACGAAGGTTCATATCAATTAGTTATTCATCGTAGTTTTTAAATCGATTTCATGGTAGTAATACATGTATTGTAAGAGCATTTCTTTCTAAATGGGCACTGCCCTCTCGTTGTGCCTTTAGTAATTGCTTTTCATTCTCATGCTCTTCTTTTTCTTGAAAAAACAGCTTACAAGAGCAATATTTATATAATTATGTCACTTATAAAATAATTATAGGTAATTTTAACCATAAGCATTAATAATAATTTAATAAATTGTTAACTATCTTATTATCAAAAGTTAAACTGCATTAATAGGGTAAAATTTTCATGACACCATTTGCGAATATAATTTAGTCCGTCAAGTAAAAGTAGATGTGAGTTGGATCACCAATAATCCGGTCAATATTTTTTCTCTATCTAGTTATTCCATTCTTTATTTTTGATACAACAAAAAAAATTAGTGTAATTTTACAAAGTTATGAAAAGCGTAGTGTCTATGATGCATTATCCTTACCTTGTGAAGCTAGAAAAACTATTTTCGGTACAGGGAAAGCATAGTAATGTCACCATTCTTTATTTTTGATAGTTCATGTCGAAAATTAGTACTAACTAGTTTTGATCAAAATAAAATAATGATTGTGTTTCACTCTTTTAGCCCTTTTAGCACAATCTTTAACAGTCCATCTTGAGTTTAGCCCATTTTGAGTCATCCACAGTTACTCGTATCTCATTCAAATAATAACCTAACTTTAGACGAGTTGAGCATATTATATAAGTTTAGGCGAATATTGACACATCTTGCATCAAGAGAAATAAAACAGGATTTGTAGGGTAACAATAAGTATTTAGAAATAATTTACCAGATTGATATGTGCATAGGCGAAAGAGATCGAGTATAACATAAATTATAAAATTTGCTACCAAGCAAAACATTAATCTTTATACATCTATGCATTGCTAGGAATGATAAATATCTGGAATGGTAATGCTGAGAACCTATGTATTACTCCTATACATCTACGCATGTCATGATTTAATTTTTCCATATTACGAAATACAGTTTAATGTGTTTTCCTCCTTTTATTGTTCATAGTCTATTCCCAGTAATTTATTACAGTTGCTTAAAAGCTTCTCGAAGGAACGATATAAACTAAACACATTAGATTAGCGCTTAAGCCGAAATAAGAAGCGGAAACGGAAGGAACAAATGAACCGCAACTGAATTTACTGGTCAACGGTGATTGTCACGATATGTTGAAGAAACCGCATATTCCACCGTCTAAACCCTAAGTGGAACTGAGAGAGAAGAGCGTAAAAAAATACTGCAGAGAGTATCTTTTATTGTACATTGTAAGTGTAATTATATAGGGACCATTAAGATTAACTAATAACTCTATTTGGTCTTAAATCACCCTTTATGGGTGGACCCAAATTTCATACATCTCCCACTCACACATAATGGGAGTACTCATCTAGTCTGAGAAACACATTCTCATCTCATCTCCTCAATCATTCATACAGGAAAGTAGACCGTGCGACCAACATACTGTGAGAGCTAAGTGTTATACATACGTTAGGAGTATATAGCCACTCGTCGAGTGCAAACCTGCAAGTAGATCATAAATATGCAGTACCCTATATCATATGAATCACATTTGATATAGTATCAAATCTCATATATCATTATTTCTTGTATTCACAATTATAATTCATAAGTTATAACTGGTGCACGAATGAACTCAAATAAATGAGATTCCATCAATAATCTTCCTCTTCTCACGGTTCTCTCAACATTAGTTTGATTGTTTTTCTAGATATGCTCTGCTAGATCGAATCTACGTACATGATCTTTTGGAAACACACTAAGATAGCTAACATCGTACTAAGTCTCAAGTATCTTATCGGAATCTTTGCGGGTACAAAACCTTGAGCCGCTATGAAAGCTCTAGGTCTCACATAACAATAAGTTGAGCATGGACTTATGTTACCCCAATTGGTCGACATTAGCACATGGTATGAAAAATGTGCTACAATATTTTTTCTTTTTTTCAAGGAGCTTATGTCTTTATCTCATAAAGAATGTTGTACAGATATTTAGACACCATAAATATCTAAATTTGAGTTACTTGATCTACAATATCATTTTTAACTCACATTTGGCTCACAAAGTAGATGAGGTGAACGTTTTTCACCCTAGTAACCTTATGTCATTGTTTAAACGACATTCTAATTTAAAGTGAAAAGCTCTCAAATTATCCTTATGATAATTTTTCTTAGAATTATGTCTCATCTGTCAAATTACTAAGAAAAGGAGGCAGTTGCCTGCGTGAGAAGGCTAACCTCTTGTTTACTCGACATACTTATCAAAATAAATAAATGAACAAAGAATGCACATCACATTAAGCAATAAAAATATGTATGTATGTAAATCGACTTTATTGATAATCAAAGAAACAAGAAAATAAATAACAAAATAAAGTATCTCAAAGTTCACGCAAGCCTTGAGACCTAGTATGTTTCAAAAATGTATCTCTAGACAAAGACTTGGTCAATGGATCCGCTAACATATCTTTTGTAGACACATACCTCACTTTCGCTACCTTGCGTCTAACTATGTTCCTTGCATAGTTATATTTGATATCTATATGTTTAGTTTTACAATGCAACTTAGGGTCCTTGGTAGAGGATATTGCAGTTTCATTGTCACACTAGACTAATACTACTTCAGCATTTTATGCAATATCCAACAAGTGTTCCAAGAAGTTATTCAACCAAACAGCTTCTTGTGTTGCTGATGCGAGAGCCACGTATTCGGCTTCCTTTGTAAATAGTGGTACACATAATTTTTTCTTACTACTCTAGGATATGGCGCCATCACTGAGTAAGAAAATATTTAATGAGGTAGACTTCCTTTCGTCTATAACTCCTCCATGATCAACATCATTGTATCCAATTAATCGCAGATCATTGTCGCCTTGGTAACAAAAGGCATAATCAACAGTTTCCTTCAGATATCTCATGATCCTCTTTACTGTTTGCCAATGCGCTAAACCTGAGTCGGTTTGATATCTACTTACCAAGCCAATTGCTTGACAGATATCAGGTCTAGTGCAGACCATAACATATATTAGACTTCCGACTGCGGTCCTATGAGAAACTCAACTCATTCTTTCTGTCTCTTCAGGAGTCTTAAAAAATATCTGTCTTCCCAATGTATGGCCTTTACTGATAGAAGTGTCAAATAGGCCACTATTTTGCATATTGAATCGTTCAAGAACTTTTCGAATATAATTCCCTTGTAAGAGATACAATAGTTTCTTTGGACGATCTCTTGAAATCTTAACTCCAAGAATATATGCAGCTTTACCATATCTTTCATCTCCAATTGAGATGACAATAATGACTTTATCTCGGATATAAACTTCTTATCATTTTCAGCTATATGTATGTCATCCACCTGCAATGTTAAAATTACAAGTTTGTTCCATGACTTTTTGGTATAAACAGAGTGGTATTTATCCATCATGGTAAAACCATTGGATACGACAACATTTTGAAAGAGTACATAGAACTGCCTTGAAGAATGTTTGAGGCCACAAATAGACTTCAAAAAACTACAAACCTTTTATTCGTGGCCCTTTTCAATAAAAGACTCAAGTTGTTCTGTATAGACTTCTTCATCTAATTCTTTAGTGAGAAATACAGTCTTTACATCCATCTTATGTAACTCAAGATCCAAGCTTGCAACAATATCTAGAACCAGGCGGACATAGGTAAATCGAACCGCAGACGAGAAAGTCTCTTCGTAGTCTATTTATTTCTGCTGTGTATACTCTTTCGCCGCTAGTCAAGCCTTATATCTCTCAGCTGTGCCATCAGTATTGAGCGTAATTTTGAGAACCCATTTGCTCCAAATTGCTTTGCGTCTTTCAGGGAAGTCAACTTGTTCCCAAATTTTGTTGACTCTCATAGACTCAATTCATCTTCCATTGCTTTTTTCCATTTATCCTTAGAAGGGCATGAGAGAGATTCTTTTACATTTTTAGGCTCGTTTTCTTCTTGTAGGAGCATCATAAATAGTTCACCGCCTTCAATATCAAATCGTCGGTGGGGAGTCTTTTTACGAGAACCGCATCTTGTTTGTGATTCATTATTATTCCCATTTGGATCAATGTTTCTCCCACTCGAACAAGAACATTCATCCTTCTCCCACTTGGAACAAGTTCTGTGACCATATCGCTCCCACTTGGAACAAGATGCATTTGGTCACTTCCACTAAATATATAAGAATTACTTTTTTCACATCGGAAATGAAGAAGTTCGTTGATGAGAAACTAATTCATCATCTGCTAAAATTCTCCCGCTCGAATGAAGTGTTCGTTGTACGTCTTGATCCATTATCTCAAACAAGAATAAGTCTTGACCTATCTCTCTATTATTAAGAAACTCATTCTCTAAGAATGTGACATCTTGTGATTAAACTCAGTTACACTTCCATTATCTTGCTGACCTATAAACACATAACCCTTTGAGTCCTCGATCCTAGTTTGTCAGATTTGTGGGGAAAATCATGTGTATAGGAAGCACAACCTCAAGGTCTCTATACACTCATGTCAGGTTGCCTTCTTGTCCATAACTCATATAGAGTAGTAGTAACTGATTTTAAAAGCACTCGGTTAAGTACATAGATGGCAGTAAACAATGCATCACCCTAGTAACTATTTGGGAGGTTAGCTTGTGCCATTATTGACCTAACCAATTCTAGGAGTGTTCTGTTTCTTCTCTCTGCAACACCATTTTATTGTGGAGTATTTGGGATGGTCAACTGATGTACTATTCTCTTTTCATCACATAACCCATTAATTGGGTTGATAAGTATTTGCTAACATAGTCAGTTTGAATAGCTTTTATCTTCTTGTATAATTGATTCTCCACTGAGATCATACAGTGTTTGAAGTAACTTATTGCTTCTGAATTGTGAGAAATTAAATAAACATAACTGAAACGGGTAAAGTCGTCAATAAATGTGATGAAATAACTTTCTCTATGCCTTTTCCTAACATTCATAGGCCCACAAATGTCTGAATGGACTAATTTTAAAAGATATTCAGCTCTAATCGCCTTACCAAAAGGTTTTCTTGCAGATTTTCCTGCTAGATAACATTCATAAGTGGACAATTTCACATGTTCAATGTTGGAACACAAACCTTGTTTTGCTAACATTTGCATTCTTTGTTGGCCATATGATCAAGTCTAGCATATCATATGTTTACATCACTATCATATTTATGTGAAAAACAAATATAGAAAAACTAGCATTATTATTAAATAAATCATATAATCCATAATAATTAAATCTCTGGTCATATGACCAAAATCAAATAAAGTTGAACCAAGAGTCAACTTGGTTGAATTGCCATGACAAACAAGTCAAATCCTAGGTTAAGCAAAATTGAAACTAAAATAATATTTTGGCGAATTGTTGGTGAAAGAGAACATCATGTAGAATTAGGTCTCAACCACCACACAGGAACAACTTGCATGTACCGATCCCTTCAACAACAACTTTATTGTTATTGCCTACATATACCAACTTTACTCCATGCGAAACTTGCCGAAATTCAATAAAGGCACTGCATCTCAAGTTATGTGGTTCGTTGCTCCTGAGTCTACAATCCACAAGGATTAGATTCAGTGAGAAAAACGGAACCAGAAACAAAAAATTCACTAATTCGAGCATCGTGAAATACCTTTCTAGCAGGGTCGGAGCAATCTCTGGCATAATGATCACTTTTGTCAAAATTATAGCATTTCACTTTAACAATTTTGACGCGTTTGAGACATCTATTCTTGCCTTTTCCAGTCTTTGCTCTTCTAGCAGGCTGAGCTGGTTGAGCTTGAGTAGGCCCTCTATTCTTTTCCTAGTCTTTTTTCTTTGAATCACTCTTGGTTTTGGAGGTTGTTGGCAAGTGCAACGTAGCTATTGGCTTTGTAGCCTCAAGTCATTCCTCCTCTAACTCAAGATGCCTCCGGACATCTTCCAGAGTTGTGATTCGCTCATTATGGGTCAAATGCATTTTCATATGATCTCAAGAACTAGATAAAGAGCGTATAACAGCTTGAATTAGTTATTCATCAGTCATCACATGACCAGCATCTTTCAACTCCCCAATCATATTTGTCATTTGCCTCAGATGTGTTTTCATTGAATGTTCTAGGTGTTTCTTATATGAATCGAATTTGATCGTTAAGGATCGCAACCTTGCAGTGGAACATGTACCAAACATATTACTCAAAGCATTCAATATATCCATAGCTCTTTGATGATCCTTAAACTCTCTTAGGATGTCATCATCCAAGCTGTTCAACAACGTAATGTGAGCAGTGGAGTTCTTTTTCTTTCAATTGTCATAGGCTTCACGCTCACACATATGCTCCTCCAGCACATACTAGACTTTCAAGCTCTAAATTTCATAGTTGTCTCTATTGAGTTTCAACCCTTTGTTGAGATCATCAATAATATTTTTTGAAGTAGTAGTCATTCTTTAACAAAATAAAAAGTATTACAAGGATCACATATATAAAATAAAAATATCGCAAGACAATATGTTTAACATACATACATATTATGACACTAAGCACCAATTGATTAAGTTAATAAATACATATGTTCATGGAGTCGAGAGTTCACTATTTTTCCAATCATTGTCCAAAAATTAAAATATTATGAAAATTAACCTATTCAATTATCCAACTAATCGTCTTAATCATGTTTAAGATAACATAATTATCTATCATAATTTTATAATCCCATATGGATCATAAGTTAACAAATAACTTGTATTAGCATGCAAATAAAATTAATTTCAAACTAATTAACATTTATTACATGATATACAAATTCACATAATTTTTTTATGTTAAACTAATTAACATCTATAAGATGTTAAATAAATTAACAAGTAATGTTAATATTAAACTAATCATGCTCAACAAATTAACATAAAGCATGTGTTAAATTAATTAACAAAAGTAATGTTAAAACAACCAACATTACAAGCATGTTAAATAAATAACAAATAAACATAGTGTTAAATAATTAATATTTTAAAGCATGTTAAATAAATTAATAAATCAATTTATTGTTAAACAAATTAATACTTCAAGCTTGTTAAACAAATTAACAAAAAAATATAATATTAAATGAATTAATATTTTAAAGCATGTTAAAAAAATTAATAAATAAATTTAATGTTAAAAAAATTAATATTTTAAGTATGTTAAACAAATAAATTATTGTAGTTTTAAATTAGGGTTTTATCCCCCAAAAATTACTACCTAGCAATCATATTGGGACTTTAACCTAATCCTTAAATCTTCCACTTCAAAAAAATACAGGACCATTTTGAGTGAGTCGTTAGCTCAATTCTTAAATCCCTCCTTAAAAAAATTAAGCTAGACCATTTTCTTAAAGGAATAATTGTCTCCAACCAAATTTGGTAGTGTTGCTAATAACTTGTAAGCTCAACTTATTGAAGAAAAGAAAGAACCTTAGTTTCTTTTCTTCTCTTTTTGTGTCTCGCCGCCTGCTATCGCCATGAAGCACCAAGCTACATCCCCCCCCCCCCCCCCCCCCCCCCCCCCCCCCCACACACACCCTTTTATTTAAATTTAGGAGAAAGAACAATTCTCTTCTTCCTTTGGTTCTTGATAGTGATTAAAATAATGGAGAAGCCTTTTTCTCTCGCCATTTTTCTATGAAATTAACCGTTTCTGAAATGATTTCATGAGCAGTCACTATCAGTTGGACAGTGGCCAAAAGCGGTGGATTTAGCGTCGGTCAATGATGATTGATCGGGGGAAAAAAACTTGATAAAGAAAACTAATTATTTTTATCAATTAAAAAAAGAAGAACTGATATTAAAATTATGATTAAATATTGAATAAACATTTGAAAACTTATTCCATAAAATAGTATTGTAAATTGATTTATTATTCTTGCTTTATCAGATCTGAAATTGATTTCACCGTAACAAAAAGTTATCATACAAGAATTAAACAAATTAACTCATTGCAGGAAAAAAATAGACACTTAGTTCATGATTTCAAATAGCAAATCTATATTTTCATATATTTCTCGGATCGGAAATCAACTTATGGCTCTGATATCAATGAAAGAACGTATAAACTAAACACATTACATTAACGCCTTAAATCGTAAAATGAGAACTTACTTGTTCACGTGGCGAAAGCGGAAGGAACAAATGAACCGCCACTGAAATTGTTGGCCCACAGTGATTGTCACGGTATGTCAGCGACCGCCAATCCACGAAGAGCATACGAAAATATTGTAAAGAATATTTTTTATTGTACATTGTAAGTGTACTTATACAGGGACTATTAAGGTTAACTAATAACTATATTGGGACTTAAAGCACTCCTTATGGGTGGACCCAAATTTTTTACATTTCTCAATAATTTGTATTATATTGCTTCGCCGAAATGCACAAGTTAATATAATTGGGTTAATTATTTAAAATTCTCCTAATTTTATGGTTTACGAAATGTTAATTATATATTTATATACTTTCATATATCTTTAAATGCTAAATATATTAGCCATATTAAGTAATTTTTTAGGAACTAGCCCACAATATAGTCACCGTAGACACATATTTGCCAATGATGATTATAAATACAACATTAAATTCAGCGAAGTTTTAAAAGTGAGGTTTAAGAAAGGTAGTGTGTATGCAGACCTTACGCTTACCCTGAAAAAATGTAGATGTTGTTCTTGTTAGATCCTCAGCGCAAAAAAGATGAAAAGAAACAATAGACACAAACAATATCAGCAACAAATGCCAAAAAGATAACAACAACAATCTAAGAGCCAGAAAAATAGATGGAATGAAACAATTGCAACAAGTAGTAACAACAACAAGATACTAGAAATTGAAGCGGTAGATAGTAGGAAAACAACATGTAATACTAGAAATCTTAAAATAAGATGCTACCAAACTAATCATAATAACCCCAGTACAGAATAGAAATATGCTCGATTAGCTGCCAAGCTTCTAGCATAATCCCGATCTCCACACCCTCTTGTCGGAGGTCATGTCTTTGGTAAGCTGAAGTTGTCCCATATCCTGCCTGATCATCTCTCCCTAATACTTTTTTGATCTCCCTTTACCTCTTCTCATACCCACAAAGCCAATCGTTCATACCTCTCTTATATGTTCGAACCCATGGGCAGATCCACGTGGTACTATATGGGTGCTCACCCACTGCTTCTGACATAGAAGCTCTACTTTATGTGAGCAACTATGATAAAAGCAACAAATAATTTGAGTCAGTACCCATAACAAAATGGACTAAGGTGCTTCGGTTAGAAAGTGTGTTAAGGAACTATCTTGATGCATGTTGTTGCAGGATCGAATCCTCTTTAAACCATTTTGACATTGGTCCCTCATTATTTTATTCCTCTCTTTTAACTTTATGTTATAAATAGAATTATATTTAAGGTGAATGTTTATATTTTAGAGAGAATTTAGGGATTATTACTTAGTGGCTAAGTCACTCTTTCCCTATAAATAGAGGGGTTCTGTTCCATTGTAAATCATCCCAATATAAATAGAATTCGCTTTCTTTTCTCTGCAATATTCTTCTTTTCCTTTATTGTTTTATTTCACGTTATCAGCACGAGACTCTACCCTCTCAAGAAACTCTTCGAGAAGACTAAGGTATATTTTTTCTCTTCTTTTAATTATAACTGATATTATGAAAAGAAAGTTCGTTGCCCTTGAAATTTCGGGCAAGAACTATATGTCATGGGTGTTGGATGCTGAAATTCATTTAGAAACTATGGGTCTTGGAGACGCCATTAAAGATAAAAATGAAGCATCTTACCCAAGGATGTGCTAAGGCCTTGATTTTCTTGCGCCATCATCTTGATGAAGGGTTGAAATAGAATATCTCACAGTCAAAGATCCACTTGTTTTATGGAATGGCTTAAAGAAAAGATATGACAACTTAAAGTTAGTCACACTTCCACAAGCACGATATGATTGGGTTCATCAGATGCTCCAAAACTTAAAGTCTGTTTCTGAATACAATTCGATGATATTCAGAATTACTTCTAAATTTAAACTCTATGGAGATAGTATCTTAGACTATGATATGCTTGAAAAAATGTTTATAGCGTTTTATGCCTCTAATATGGTCCTGCAACAGCAGTACAGTGAGAAATGTTTCAAGTACTCTGAGTTGATTTCTCTTCTCCTTGTGGCTGAACGAAATCACGATAATCGACCCACTAGGTCTACACCATTGCCTGAAGTGGATGAGGTGTATTCCCATTATGCTAAGCGTGGAAAAGGTTGTGGTCCTATTCGTGTTCGTGGTCGTGGCCCTGGCCAAGGAAGAAATTTTCCTAGCATTAATCACCCCACCAAGAAAAATAACCACCAAAAGTGGAAAGGGAAAGATGAGAAGCCAAAGGCAAAGGGTTCAGAATTTGAATGTATCATTGCGGTGAAAAATGGCATTGAACAAATATTTGCCGTACACCAAGACATTTGGTTGAGCTTTTTCAAGCAACCTTAAAGAAGGCCTTGAAGCTAATTTTGTCTATGACAATGGATTTGACATCACCCACTTGGATGTGACAGATTCTTTGAGACCCTGATGGAAAAATAGACCACTTAATCGGTGATGGATCCGTGGTTAATGAAGATTGAATAGTTTAAATTTAAGTTTTGCTTATTCAGTATCAGCAAATGAATAAATATCATGTAATTATCGTAGTTTACATGGCTAGTAGTTTTTCTATCAGAATTAATTAGTATGTCGAATTAGTATAATACTTCATTGAATAGAGTTTGGTTTTAGTCTGCTTATTATCGCACTACCTTATTGAGTTTGAATATTGATCTTATTAAAAGACCAACAAGAATCTAATTTCCTACTTTGTTAGAGGTAAAGGTTTGCCCATTGTTTACTTTATTTAATAGGTCATGTTATTTTTAATATATGGTAAAAGAATTTTTCGGAACATGCGATTAGACTTAAGTTCGTACTCTTAGTACATAGTGTAAATTAAATTTACCATTGTTTGCTAAAGTTTTTCCATATGTTAAAAAGAATTGGTTTAAATCAACTGGTATTGTATGAAACTTTTGTATTGAAATGCGACATTTGTTTTCTAATTAAGTTGTTCAATCAAAGAAAGTATCTTACAGAAAATTATCAGCACGCTAATTGAATAAGTCATTATTGAGTTATTGATTTAATTTTGTTTCTTTCCCTTTTTTCTCTAAAAATATTAATGTTTATTCGTATATTCCTTTTTGTATGTCAAATCATGGGAATCAAATATGCATATCTCTCAAAACAAACTTGGATCAAAATTTAATTGTGAAATATTTGCTTAATTGATTCATGTATGACACATACAATATTCAAAGAGAAGAAATACTTCTCTTATTTAAGTATGTGTAAGGCAGATGTTACTATAATTTTTTGTAGTAGTAATTTAATTGAAGGCTCTAGAAGAGCTACTATAACTCTGCCTAGGGGAACAATATTTATCATAGATAATGCAATGTTCTCCTCCAAGTCCAAGAGGAAATTGTTGAGTATTAAGGATATCTGCCGAAATGGATATCATATTGAGACAATAGATGAGAATAATCTTGAATATATGTAACAACCCGGCCGGTCGTTTCGTGAGATTAGCTCAATTTCCTCTGTTTCAGCTTGGTCATATGTTATTTAACCTATTTATGTTATGTTGGTTCGGTTGGTTCGGGTTCGGAGTGGTCGTGGTGAGAATTGAGACACTTAGTCTCTTAAATGAGCTTAATAGTTGGAAAAGTCAACCTGAAATTGACTTATAGGTGAACGACCTCGAAATGTGGATTTTATAGCTCGGATAGCTTCGTTATGTGATTTGGGACTTAGGAGTGTAATCGAAAAGTAATTTTGAGGTTCGGAGTAGAATTAGTCTTGAATTGGCGAAATTAAGTTTTGGCGATTTACGGTCGGCAGTAGAAATTTATCTATCGGGGTCGGAATGGAATTCCGGAAGTTGGAACAGGTTCGTAGGGTCATTTTGGATGTGTGTGCAAAATTTCATGTCAATCGGACGTGTGTTGGATAGTTTCGGCATCTTTGGCGAAATTTAGAAGTTTCAAAGTTCATAGGCTTGAATCCGAGGTGAATTTAGTATTTTTGCGTTGTTTTATGTGTTTTGAACGCTCGACTAAGTTTGAATGGTGTTATGGGAAGTGTTCGCATGTTTGGTTGGGGTCCTGAGGGCCTCAGGTGGGTTTCAGGAGGTTAACGGACCAAGTTTGGATGTTGGAGTGTTGCAAATTTTTCTGAATGTTTCAGGTCTGGTTTTCTACTATGCGATCGCAGGGGTATGTATGCAATCACATAGTCTTGTTCTAAGGCAGCAGGAATTTTCTTCTATGCGATCTCTTGTTTGGGGCCGCGATCGCGTGAGTGGGGGATGTGGTGAGCAGTGCGATCGCGATTGGGCTTGTGCAAACGCGTAGGTGTTTAAGGCGCGTGTGAGGGCTGTTTAGTTACTCTATGCGAACGCGCGGGGGAGGACGCGATCGCGTAGAGGGGAAATTTTCTGAGCTTCGCGAACGCGTTCCTGGTGACGCGAATGCACTAAGAAAAAATATAAGTGTTGGGCAGTGTATTTAAAAGGCCATATCCGCGACCTTTAGCCATTTTCACCATTGTTTGGCGATTTTTGAAGCTTTTGAGAGGGATTAAAGAGGGAATCAAAGGGGAAACTCTTGGAGGTAAGATTCTTGACTTCATAACTCGATTCTATGTTGATTTCTAAGTGATTAAACCTGAAATTAGTGGATTTAAACCCAAAATTGGGGAAGTTAGGGCATGGAAAATTGGAGACCTTAATTGAGTAATTGAAGGGGAAATTGTGATCCGATTTTGGTGTTCTTGGTATTTATAGACTCGTGGGAGGACGAGGATTCCGGTTTTTTTATTTTCATCGAATTCCAAGACGTGGGATCGGGGGTCGGGTTTGACCAATTTGGGATTTGTGCCTAATTGTGATAATTTTTGAATGGGTTTCGTCTCCTTAGCATATTTTGATGTTAATAATCTGATTTTGATAGACTCAGAGCAGTTGGGAGCCGATTCGAGAGGCAAGAGCATCGCGGAGTAGTTTTCGGGCCGGTTGAGGTAAGTAATGACTATAAATCTTGTCCTGAGGGTATGAAACCCCGGACTTCACATTGTATCACTGTTTTGGAGTGGCGCACATTCTAGATGACGAGTGTGTGGCGTACACTATTGGGGTATTGTGACTTGGTCCGTCCCTTAGCAACTAATAAGTTGCGTATTTGATTACAAATCACATGATATTCTCTGTTTTAAAGGATTATTACTATGTTTTGGGATAAATGTCGTATTTGGGCCTCGTGCCATGTGTTTAGACCCCTTGGGGGATTTTTACTGATATTCCTCACTATGTTGACTTATGATTTACACTCAGTCATATTATGCTTAACTGATTTCGAACTCAGTCTCATTTATACTACTTTGATGCATAAAATGATACTTTTGGGTCGAGTACCCCGTTTTACTGATAGCCCGAGTGGCTTTTGAGAGGTTTCTGACTAAGTGAGGCCGAGAGACTATGTTGTGAGGAGTATATATGGATCGGGATGTACGCCGCAATAATGTGTATATATATATATATGGATCGGGCTGCACGCCGCAGCGAGATATGTTGGATCGGGTTGCACGCCGCAGCAAGATATATGGATCGGGTTGCACGCCGCAGCGATATTGGGTTGGGCTACACGCCCCAGCAATATAGAGCTTGGGTTGTAGGAGACCTTCCGGAGTATGTACACCCCCAGTGAGCGCAGGTACCTACTTAGTGTGAGTGTCGAGTGTCGAGTGGCGACTGATTTGGAGGCATGAGTGGCTGTGATGTTTCCCGAGGGGATGATTATGAGTGATTGTGAGGCATGATAAGGGACTGATTCTGAGTGATGTTATGCCCCCGGGTCGGCTTATTATTCATATTTTTTACCGAGTGGTTACTTATGATTCATATCATTTTTACACTAAACTTCTTGGACATTTTTCTGAAATTGTTGGAAATTACACTTTTCAAAGGATTTTTACTGGAATTGGCTTTTTAAGCGTGATGATTTAACGTATACACTGTGTGAAAGAAAGATTGTGCTTATTTTGAAATAATGATTTGACTTTGTGTGTTTCTTACTGCTCAGACCTGATTTATTTTCATTACTACTGAGTTGGCGTTCTCATATTACTCCATGCACCTTGTGTGCAGATCCAAGTGCTAGGGCAGAGTGAGTTGTCTATCTGTTCCAGATACTTCTCGAAGATTTGCGAGGTAGCTGCACGCGTCCGCAACCCTGCTTCCTCCTACTTAGTATTATAGAGTTTTTTTTTCAGACTTGTATATTTTCTTTAGATGCTAATGACCAGTGACTCCGGGATCTTGGGATTGTATTTAATATTCGGTGTATCTTTATCTGCTTAAAAATGATTAAACGAAACGTGTATGGATTACCAGTCTAGTAATGATATAAATGAAATATTCGTTACATTTTGAGTGTTAATTTGGCTGGTCTAGTTCCACGATAGGCGCCATCACGGCTAGTTTAGATTTGGGTCGTGACAAGTTGGTATCAGAACCTAGGTTACATAGGACTCACCGGTCATGAGCAGGTTTAGTAGAGTCTTGCGGATCGGTACGGAGACGTCTGTAATTATCTTCGAGAGGCTGCAGAACTTTTAGGAAAAATCTCACATTCTTGAATTCTTGTCGTGCGTATCCACTTATTCGGCCGAAAGCGTAACTCTTGAAATTCCTTTCATGTATTCGAATGCGCACGTGAGTGCTCGGTATCAATTGTACATCGACGGCTTGTGATTTCCATGGGTGAGATGTGATTTTTAGCAGATTGATAATGGGACAGTCTGGAAGACTTATGGCCGAATTTTGTATGTGGCTGGAGCGCTGAGATTTTGTTTGTGTGAGCATGTGCATTTGGGGACTTATATGTCCGTTTGTGTCCTTATTGATGGGACTTTGTGACTAGATGACTACATGTTGACTGTGTTTTGATGGTTAGATGTGTTCAGGTTGTTTTATTGTGACAAAATGAATTGGAGGGATATGTAGCAAGAACCATTGAGTATTTGACTTCTGTCTTGAGTTAGAATGGCATCTAGTTGTGAGTATATTGAAGGACCTCTCGTGTAGTTTAGTTGTGGAGTGAAGTGGATTTTCCTATTGGTTCTGAGTTCATGGTGATGTCTTTTGAGCTGACCAATGCCCCAACAACGTTCATGTATTTGATTAACGGTGTATTCAGCCGTGTTATAACTCCTTTGTTACTATATTCATTGATGGCATCCTGGCGTACTCACGTAGCCAGGGGTAGCATACTCAGCATTTGAGGATGGTATTATAAGCTCTATGCAAGGTTCTCCAAGTGTGAATTTTGGCTCAGTTCAGTAGCATTCTAGGGACACATGGTGTCCAGTAAGGGTATCCATGTGGTCAAACGAGTGTGGGGTAGAGCTTCTAGAAGCTCAAAATTTCTTTGACCACATCTCCAGTGTTAGTTCCGCCATCGGCTTCGGGTTCTTATACCGCGTATCTTGATGCCTCGAGAATAGGCATTGGTTGTGTTTTAATGCATAAGGGTGTAGTGATTGCGTGATAGTTATGATATTTGGAAGGGTATAGAGATGATATCAGTTGAGGCTAAACAAGCGGTATTATCTCCCGCGGGGTGTTCTGAGGTTGTGTGACCCTTAGGTGGTTTTGTAGCAAGTCCTCTCTATCAGTAATTGATATGTTTGCAATTTGAGTTAGGTCACTTGTGAGAGTTGGCATTGACTGTTACAATGATGAATGCAATATTTTCATACGATTGGATATACTAGACGGTTTGTGTCATATGAGCTTATGAAGGATTTAGTGAATCTTACTGCAGTATGGTGGCAATGATAGCGTATGGGAATTGTGAGTATTATTTTCCTTGATCTTTGTTTTCGAGCCAAGTAGGGGATTCTGTTAACGACAAGTTAATTGCACGATTACATGTTGTATTGGTTTCGGTTCGAGGTATATTGGTGAATCAGTTATGATCTGCAGAGGTGGAGTCTGGGAATGACTCGAGTAATGGAAATTCTTCGATACAAGTTGGAATGTACTCTATGGGTAGGTGAGTTTTATTGAATGATTGAGTTGTAATTGTAAAAGGTCTAGTGTGTGCAGTGTACGAATTTGTTTGTTGCTTCAAGTGTGTGGATTACTTTCATAGTATGTTGTTGTGCAAACGGGGTCAGGCCATTCTGTCTTCTTGATCAGTGTAAACGATATTTGTGTATAGTAGATCTGATGGATTCAAGGTTGTACGTAACAATTGGGGATCTTCAAGGTGTGTATTTGGCTAGAACTGAGATTTAGGTTGGAGGATGTCAAGGCTTGTGGAATTTCTACATTATCATGGATTCTACATATCAGTATCAGGAAAGTGAAGGTAATGGCTTTAGATTCTCGGGAAGTCTCTTCAAGATAAGTATTTTGAATGTGGTACTTTTGGGAATATTTGAGAGAGTATTCAGCGGCTTACGAGCCTTAGACGGTGCGGTCTTATGGTTGGGTCTTGTGTGGTGAGTCTAGGTTGAGAATTGCGTTATTATGGCAAGGAGAAGTATCAATTCTAAGGTAAGTCAGGAGGAACTTGGATAAATAGGATACTTTGTAGTAGGTCAGATCGGCATGGTTAGGGATATAATTAGTTCTTTGGGTGTTTATGAGGCAATGAGTTTTTACAGGTATTTCTTAGCAATTCTCTTGGGTTTTGGTGACCTGCGTAGCTTGGTTGAGTTAGAAGGATTCAGTCCTGACGGTTGGTGTTGTACAAATGGGATTCAGATAGTTCTTGAGGGTTTCTACTATGGTTAGAGATGTGTATTTTCTACTGGCGTGAGGAGCATGTGATGTATAGTGATTTTTGCTCCTATATGGAATCAAATGTAAATTTCTTGGCTAGTTGGGTACGTAGTTGCTTGTGGCTCGGAAGGGATCGTGAAGTTATCATATTTATCATGGGATGGCATGGCGTATGCGGTATGTTGTATAGAGTGGAGATTTGCATATGTGAGGTCACGGTTCAGTTCTGGAAGGAAGGTAAAAAATTCTTAGGCAGCATTGGCAGTTTCAGATGACTAGGTAGATGATATCACTATTGGGTGGCCTGGTGAGGGTGCACATTTTGGAAAGGGCAAGGTGTGGTGAAGGGTGCTTCATTGGTATTGTGACGCTCTCTTGTTGAATCGACTGTTGATATTCAAGGTTGCTTGGTTACATGGAGGAATTATAGGGGTATCCCTCGTGGAATGATTGAGTATTAGAGGTGTGTTATATATTCGAGCAGTGGAGTGGGATCAGGTATGGTGATCTGTGCGCTTCATGGACTTCGAGACTGAGAATTCACATAAGCAGATTATTTTGGTGGTTATGGACTGTGGGGATGCGAGCAAAGCTAGTCAGATGCTAGTATATGCCATGATTCAATCATAGTGAACTTTCGGAGTGTTATCTATTTGTTGTGGGTGACCAGAGTTGATTTCGGGTTATCGATAGGCCTAGTATGGGTGTGTGTTCTACACCGGGTAGGTATTGTTGACTCCGAATTGCTATTGTTGAGGGGTGTTCCATTCGATTGTCATTGAGCTTATTCGTGTTCTGTAGTGATCTATGAGTTACCCTTCTGTGTTGCGAGGAGTTGTGATCGTTGGTTATATGCACATATGGTGTGATTCTATTTGGGCTTTATAGCGGAATTTGGGTGAGACAGATATTTTGGTGTTGCATGATTGATTGCGCATTGGATATGTTCTTTTTGGCTGGCATGGCATTGCGTCATTTACTTTTCCATGGTTATGGTGATTTACTTTTGGTACTAGACATCAAATTGCGCGTGGTTGATGATTTTGAGCATGGTGACTTGAGGTTCTCATGTGGACCAGTGTTTGGATAGGTTTGCACATTGCAGCGAAGTTATGTGGAGGTATGATCCCTCGGGTTAGATTCGTGTGTTCTGGTTCTATGATGTGTGATGGGTTCTCAGCATTGTGTTGTTGTGGTACTAGTGAGATTGCGGTATAGCTCTCACATTTGAGTCATTTTTCCAGGATTTGGGTACACTCGGACTGTTGCTTATTGGTGTGTGGGTCACACGGGTTGTGGATTTAGATTGTATCGATGTGTCATGTCACTAGAGCAGTTGTGTTGGATGAGATGAGGTCATTGGGATCTAGAATGAATACTATCAGATTCGATTTTAGCATGTAGGAAGGATAATATCGGGATCCGGCTTAGAAATTTACTATGGTCCTTACCGAAGGAGAGGGCGCTCCACGACTGTTTGATATGAGGAATGGTTATGACTTTCTGTGTGTTTCATTCATCATTGGTAGTATACAGAAGTGTTGGAATGAGGCTTTGGTTTGATAAAAGGTTTATTACCGAAATTGGGTTGTTTGAGCAGCTATTATGATTGGGAGTTATCGCTATGAGTGTTTGAGTCATGTGGTATATAATGTGATTACATCTTGGTTAGGGATATGGCTTGATGCAGCGTGTTCAGACTTATTCAGTTACAAATATGGAATTTTGATCCTATAGATTACTTCTTGTTGCTGTATATCTCGTTCGTACACATCTTCTCTTTGTTTCCCGGGCCTCTAGTGAGTTACAGACAGAGTTCGAAAAGTCAGAAATGGAAATTTGATTATAAGATTTATGGGTTAGGTGGAATTGTGAAAATTCAGTTATGTTGTGTTATCGGACCTATATGGGATAGGGTGACGTGAGATCACCCCCGGGGTATGTGCAAGGTAGGTTACACGGCAATTTGGTGGTTTTTGAACAACTCTGGGCATGTTCGAGGACGAACGTATGTTTAAGTGGGGGAGAATGTAACGACCCGGCCGGTCGTTTCGTGATACTAGCCCCATTTCCTCTGTTTCAGCTTGGTCATATGTTATTTAACCTATTTATGTTATGTTGGTTCGGTTGGTTCGGGTTCGGAGTGATCGTGGTGAGAATTGAGACACTTAGTCTCTTAAATGAGCTTAATAGTTGGAAAAGTCAACCGGTAGTTGACTTATAGGTGAACGACCTCGGAATTTGGATTTTATAGCTCGGATAGCTTCTCTAGGTGATTTGGGACTTAGGAGTGTGATCGGAATGTGATTTTGAGGTCCGGAGTAGAATTAGGCTTGAATTGGCGAAATTGAGTTTTGGTGATTTCCGGTCGGCAGTAGAAATTTAGCTATGGGGGTCGGAATGGAATTCCGGAAGTTGGAACAGGTTCGTAGGGTCATTTTGGATGTGTGTACAAAATTTCAGGTCAATCAGACGTGTGTTGGATAGTTTCGGCATCTTTGGCGAAATTTAGAAGTTTCAAAATTCATAGGCTTGAATCCGAGGTGAATTTAGTGTTTTTGCGTTGTTTTTGGTGTTTTGAAGTCTCGACTAATTTTGAATGGTGTTATGGGAAGTTTTGTCATATTTAGTTGGGGTCTCGAGGGCCTCGGGTGGGTTTCGGGAGGTTAACGGGCCAAGTTTGAATGTTGGAGTGTTGCAGATTTTTCTGAATGTTTCAGGTCTGGTTTTCTCCTGTGCGATCGCATGGGTATGTATGCGATCGCATAGTTTTGTTCTAAGGCACCAGGAATTTTCTTCTATGCGATCTCTTGTGTGGGGTCGCGATCGCGTGAGTGGGGGATGTGGTGAGCAGTGCGATCGCGATTGGGCTTGTGCAAACGTGTAGGTGTTTAAGGCGCGTGTAAGGGTTGTTTAGTTACTCTATGCGAACGCGTGGGGGAGGACGTGATTGCATAGAGGGGAAATTTTATGAGCTTCGCGAATGCGTTTTTGGCGACGCGAACGCACTGAGGAAACATATAAGTGTTGGGCAGTGTATTTAAAAGGCCATATCCGCGGCCTTTAGCCATTTTTCACCATTGTTGGGCGAGTTTTTAAGCTTTTGAGAGGGATTAAAGAGGGAATCAAAGGGGAAACGCTTGGAGGTAAGATTCTTGACTTCATAACTCGATTCTATGTTGATTTCTAAGTGATTAAACCTGAAATTAGTGGATTTAAACCCAAAATTGGAGAAGTTGGGGCATGGAAAATTGGAGACTTTAATTGAGTAATTGAAGGGGAAATTGTGGTCTGATTTTGGTGTTCTTGGTATGTATAGACTCGTGGGAGGACGAGAATTTTGGTTTTGTAATTTTTATCGAATTACGAGACATGGGCCCGGGGGTCGGGTTTGGCCAATTTCGGGATTTGTGCCTAATTGTGATAATTTTCGAATGGGTTTCGTCTCCTTAGCATATTTTGATGTTATTAATATGATTTTGATAGACTCGGAGTAGTTGGGAGCCGATTCGAGAGGCAAGAGAATCGCGGAGTAGTTTTCAGGCCGGTTTGAGGTAAGTAATGAATGTAAATCTTGTCTCTAGGGTATGAAACCCCGGACTTCACATTGTGTCACTGTTTTGGATTGGCGCACATTCTAGATGACGAGTGTGTGGCGTACACTATTGGGGTATTGTGACTTGGTTCCTCCCGTAGCAACTAATAAGTTGCGTATTTGATTACAAATCACATGATATTTTCTTTTTTAAAGGATTATTACTATGTTTTGGACTAAATGTCGTATTTGGTCCTCGTGCCATGTGTTTAGACCCCTTGGGGGATTTTTACTGCTATTCCTCACTGTGTTGACTTATGATTTACACTCAGTCATATTATGCTTAACTGATTTCGAACTCAGTCTCATTTATACTACTTGGATGCATAAAATGATATTTTTGGGTCGAGTACCCCATTTTTCGGATAGCCCGAGTTGCTTTTGAGAGGTTTCTAACTAAGTGAGGCCGATAGCCTATGTTGTGAGGAGTATATATGGCTCGGGCTACACGCCGCAGCAATGTATATATATATATATATATATATATATGGATCGGGCTGCACGTCGTAGTGAGATATGTTGGATTAGGCTGCACGCCGCATCAAGATATATGGATCGGGTTGCATGCCGCAGCGATATTGGGTCGGGCTGCACGCCGCAACAATATAGTGCTTGGGCTATAGGATCCCCTCCGGAGTCTGTGTACACCCCCAGTGAGCGCAGGTACCTATTGAGTGCGAGTGCCGAGTGACGAGTGATTGGGAGGCATGAGTGGTTGTGAGGTTGCCTGAGGGGCTGATTATGAGTGATTGTGAGGCATACTGAGGGACTGATTCTGAGTGGCTACCTATGATTCATATCATTTTTTCACTTAACTTCTTGGACATTTTTCTGAAATTGTTGGAAATTATACTTTTCAAAGGATTTTTACTGGAATTGGATTTTTAAGCGTGATGATTTAACGTATACACTGTTGGAAAGAGAGACTGTGCTTATTGTGAAATGATGATTTGACTTTGTGTGTTTCTTACTGCTCAGACCTGATATATTTTCATTACTACTGAGTTGGCGTACTCACATTACTCCATGCACCTTGTGTGCAGATCCAGGTGCTAGGGCAGAGTGATTTGTCTATATGTTCCATAGACTTCTCGGAGATTTGCGAGGTAGATGCACGCGTCCGTAGCCCTGCTTCCTCCTGCTTAGTAATATAGAGTTTAATTTTTTTTCCAAACTTGTATATTTTCTTTAGATGCTCATGGCCAGTGACTCCGGGATCTTGGGATTGTATTTAATATTCAATGTAGCTTTATCTGCTTAAAAATAATTAAACGAAACATGTATGGATTACCAGTCTAGTAATGATATAAATGAAAGATTCTTTACGTTTTGAGTGTTAATTTGGCTGACCTAGTTCCACGATAGGCGTCATCACGACTAGTTTAGATTTGGGTCGTGACAATATACCATTGTTACCAAGAATGTCTCTGGCCAGAAAAGGGTTATTGAGAAGTTTCCATCTTTATCTTGTGGCCTGTATTACAAGAAATAGTGCAATCGAGGCACATTCTATCGTAAACCAAAAGGTTACTGATTCCAACACTTTCGTACTTTGGCATGATTGATTGGGATGTCTTAGATCAATTATGATGAGATGAATTATATAAAACTCAAATGGACATCCATTAAAAAAATTAAAGATTATTTTAAATAATAAATTTTCTTGCACTTCTTGTTATCAAGGCAAGTTAATTATTAGACCATCACCAACAAATGTTGGGATTGAGTCCCCTGCGTTTTTGGAACGTATACAATGGGACATTTGTGGACCTATTCACCCACCTAGTAGGTTGTTTAGATATTTTATAGTCTTAATAGATGTATCTTCTAGATGGTCTCATGTGTTCCTATTATCATCAAAATTATTGGCACAAATAATTCGATTAAGGACATAGTTCCCGATAAACCAATTAAGTCTATTAGACTTGATAATGCTGAGTGAAATTTCATCTCAAGTATTTAATGATTATTGCTTATTATGGTATAAAAGTGAAACATCGTGTATCTCATGTTCACACACAAAATGACCTTGCAGAGTCTTTGATTAAACGTCAGCAATTGATAGCAAGATCGTTACTCGAAAATGAGGTTACCCAATTCTGTTTGGGGTCATGCCATTTTGCATGCAGCAATGCTAGTTCGTCTCATACCGATAAATTATCATAAATATTCCCCGTTGCAATTAGTTTTGGATCATGGACATAATATATCCCATTTACAAATTTTTAGATGCGCAGTATATGTGCATGTAGAACCGCCATATTGCACCAAAATGGGTTCCCAAAGAGGGTTAGGGATATATGTTGGGTTTGAATCGCCCTCCATTATTCGCCAACTCGAAACACTAATGGAGAATTTGTTCACTGCTTGATTCGCATATTGTTGATTCGATGAGACATTTCCCCCAAAATTAGGGGGGGGGGGGGGACCGGGGGAAACCAAAAAGAAAATTT
>ML270787.1:59290-85860 GCA_005239495.1 Nicotiana undulata | reverse complement strand
GGGGGGGGGGGGGGGGAACTGGTGAAACCAAACGGAAAATTTTGTAAAAAAAATCCATCATCATCTTTTCTTGATCCACATGCCTCAATTTGTGAAAAAGAGGTACAAAAGATTATTCATTTGCAGCAAATCAAATGTCATACGCATTTACGGATCTGAAAAGGATAACAAAACCACATATCTCTGCAGAGAATGTTCCAATCCGTATTGATGTCCCTGTTGGAAAATCATCTATTGTCATAGCGAATGGGTCAAAGCACGCCTAAAGTGTGGCAGACCATTGGGTTCTAATGATCAAAATCCTAGAAAAAAGAAAAGAAATGATCAAGATGACACTACAAAAGAGTATCATGAAGAAAATCCATGATTTAACCAATCTTGAGATTCATGAGAAAATCACTGAGCTTAAGACTCAAGAAAGTAAGGAACTGTCAATAAGCTCAATCGATATTGAGACGAATTTGAATCGATTGGATATAGTGATAGATTATATCTTTGCATATAATGTTGCATCTAGCATTATGCAACACAGTGAGGATCTTGAACCTCAATCTGTTGAAGAATATCGACAAAGACGTGATTTTCCAATCACAACAAGAAGCAATCCAATCTGAGTTTGATTCACTTGGAAAACGTGAAGTTTTTAGGCATGTATTCCAAACACCTAATGGTGTTAAGCCTGTCGGTAATGAGAAAAATGAGGTACAAAGATATAAGACACACCTTGTTGCACAAGGATTTTCACAAAGGCCTGGTGTCGATTATGAAAAGACATATTCTCCTGTTATGGATGCTACAACATTCTGTTATCTCATTAGTTTTGGTGTCCATGAAAAGCTTGACATGCATTTAATGGATGCGGTTGCAGCCTTCCTTTACGGCTCACTTGATAATGATATATACATGACAAATTCCGAGGGATTTAAAATGCCTAACGCACATAATTGAAAGTCCCGAAAAATACTTCCAATCAAATTGCAAAGATCTTTGTATGGTCTAAAGTAATCGGGAAAAATGTGGTATAACTGCCTTAATGAGTATTTATTAAAGGAAGGTTATATAAATGATGTCATTTGTCCATGTGAGAAAATAACATCAAAATTTGTTGTACTTGTCGTATATGTTGATGACATAAATCTTATTGGAATTCCTATAGGACTCCAAAAGGCAATTGATTATTTGAAGAACGAATTTGAAATGAATGATCCTGAACAAAATTTTGTCTCGCTTTGCAAATTGAACATTTGGCAAACAGGATTTTTGTTCATCAATCTGCATACACATAAAAGCTATTAAAACAGTTTTACATGGATGGAGCACATCCATTAAGTACTCCGTTTGTAGTTCGATCACTTGAAGCGAATAAGGATCCATTCTGACCTCAAGAAAAGAATGAAGAGCTACTTGGTCCTGAAGTACCATATCTTAGTGCAATTGGTGCACTAATGTATCTTGCTAATACAACAAGGCCTGACATAAATTTTTTAGTTAATGTCTTAGCAAGATATAGATTTGCTCATACAAGGAGACATTGGAATGGAATCAAACACATATTGTGGTAGCTAAAGAAGACTACCGATATGGGTTTATTTTATAGCAATAATTGCAGTCCCAATCTTGTTGGTTCTGCCGATTCTGGGTATTTATCCGACCGACGCAAGGCTCGATCTCAAACAGGATATGTGTTTACATATGGAGGCACTTCCATATCTTGATGATTGATGATAGACTATAATTATGTATTTTAGTCGCTTATTACACTCTAATTTACTGCACTTTAATTGAGTTTGAGCTTTAATCGCTAGTGTTTAGCACTAATTGTGTGTTTTATGCCATGTAGGAGGGATTCCGAGCTATGTAGATGTTATAAAATAAATTCAAGTGATTTTTAGCTTTGAAGTCTGAGTAAAAGCCCAAGGAATTAAGCCGGGATCGTGTTCGGGGATCAACGGATGATAGTTAAGAACGAACGAAGAATCGAGTAGGCATATTATGCACTGTCTAGTAAAATGCATATAACCGTTCGCTCATAACTCTATTTGAGCTCCACAATAACTGGTTGGAAAGATAATTCAAAGGGCTACAACTTTCATTATTAACGGTTTTCCAAATTCCAAACAGAACAGGTGAAAAATGTGCTACAAGTGCGCGGCCGAGGCAGAAACTGGCCAAAATCCACAGTCAATCCGCGGTTGATCCGCGGCCGCGCCCGTTCTGTCCGGGAGAACTGTCCTTTTTCGCGTAGAAGAAGGTATAATTATTTGGGCCCGACCCTACTTGGTATATATACATAGAAAAACGTTAATTTTGTGACTTTTGACACACTTTAGACCTAAGGAGGTAAGAACACACTAGGAGCTAGGCAGAGAATTCATCTATGAGTTTTTCACTTCCTTCTTCCTATTTTCATTATTTGTTATGAATTATAGTATTGCAGTTATGAATACTATTATGAATAGCTAATTTGTTATCTAGGGTTTTGATGGGACCTCTTGGAGGATGAATTATTATTATGTTTTAATATAATTTAACCTTTGAATTTGTCTATTTGTTCAACTACGTATTTATTTCAGTTGATTGAATGGCCATCGATTGACGGTGCCTATTTATTATGTGTTGCTTGAGAAAGGATATATATTTAGGTGGTTGTTAAACAACGTCACTCCTAACGTATGTGAGAAATCAATACAACGGGTTTAAAGGTAGGTTTAGAAATAACAAAGCCTTGACGTGATCATAATGAGCGATTAGATAAAGCCAACTAGTATAGTTCGATAGAATATGTATAGTAAACTATTGTAGTTGCTTGAGAGAGAACTACGACACCTAAAGTGCTCACGGTTAGTAGAGAATACATAGGCGAAATTGTAGAATGCATAGCGGGAAGGATTCCGACAATTGGGGAAGTCATAACTCTAGACCTCCCTAGTCTTGTCCCAAATTTCATCCTTGTTAGTTGATAATTTTACTGCTTTATAATATTTGTTAGTTAATTAGTAGAAATAAAAATCAAATCTTTATAATTAGGAAATTGTTTGGACTTGTGCTTCTTAGCATATTGAACAGTTATAGCTAAGCCTTAGTGCTCTGTGGGATTCGACTCCGAACTTGTAAACCGGATTATATTTGCAGTGACCGCTTATCCTTTATAGGACTAGAGTTGGGCGTGATCAATGATCGACTAAGCAATTAATCGTGGCTACTTTATCAAATCATGTTGTGATAATTTTTATTCATGAAGCAAGTCAAGAATGTGTATGGCTGAGGTCTATAATACATCTTATTCGAGACAAATGTAGTTTGAAGTGTGACAAACTACTCACAAATTTGTACGAAGACAATGCAGCATGCATAGCCCAATTGAAGGGAGGATTCATAAAAGGAGATATGACAAAACACATTTCACCAAAGTTGTTTTACACACATGATCTACAAAAGATTGGTGATATCAATGTGCAACAAATTTGTTCAAGTGATAATATGGATGATTTGTTCACCAAATATCTACCGACATCAACCTTCAAGAAATTAGTGTACAAGATTGAGATGTGAAGGCTCAAGGATGTGAATTGATGCTCTTATCAGGGGGAGTTAATATGCGTTGTACTCTTTTTCCTTTACAAGATTTTGTCCCACTGGTTTTCATGCAAGGTATTTTAACAAGGCAACCAAAAAGCGTATTTCTAAACATATGCACTCTTTTTCCTTCTCTAGAACTTGTTTTCCACTGGATTTTATTTTAGGTAAGGTTTTAGCGAGACACTTTATCTGTTGAATAGACATTCAAGGGGAGTGTTACAAATAAAATTGTATTTAACGTGAATTCTATATTTTAGAGAGATTTTAGGGATTATTACTTGGTGGCTAAGTTACTCTTTCTCTATAAACAGAGAAGTTGTATTCCATTGTAAAATCATCCCAAAATCAATAAAATTCTCTCTCTTTTCTCTGTTATATTCTTCTTTTCCTTTATTATTTTATTTCACTTTAAATTTTCTTCCTTCCCATTTTTACTTTCTTCCACAATTTCGTGGCTCGGGGACATCCGATAAAAAAACGTGGTCTTTCTTCTTTCTTTTTTTAATAATTATTTTTATTTTTAGTTTCATACCCTCCAAACCCCCATCAAGGCATCAACCCAAAACAAAGGAAACTCCATCTTTTCCTATTGTACAAGGAAATTTGTATATAGTTTAAACTTTTTTGTAATTAAATAAAAATGTCCAATTTAAAGATAATAGTTTTGGAATTGTTAGAAACCTAATTTAAAGTTGTAGTAGGAAACCTTAGTTATTTAGAATTTGATTTATTTAATTCATGTCTAAATAGGATTTGCAGTTAGAATAAATATAGGAATAGGCTTTCATGTTTCTAGTTGAAATAAGTTTCATAGTATTATAAATAGGGATATTGATAGCTTATTTTATGTGTGGAGATTGGTGAGAATTGTAGAGAGCTTTCGGAGAATTTATATATAATATTTTTCCTTCAAATTTTGAAATAATGTAGTTTAAAAATGATTAAATTATTAATTATTGTGTATTAAAACATAAAAATTGCGAAGTATAATCATGAATAAATTATCTTTTTTTAACTACAACATTAATTATAGTATATTTGTTAACCATTTTCCTTATCGAGTTTTAATAGTTGCGCGGTTATTTTTTTGGATGTCAGCGACTGTTGTTAAGGAGAGTAGCCACTCATAACTTTAGAATTCTGAATCTGTCTCTGCCCGCATCGATGAATATAAATGGGGGGACAAAAATATTTGAAGTCCAAAATATTGATCAACGAGAGACAGTAAAAGAAAGTTCATGAATTCAAGAAAATTTTACATTTAACGTTTGACGAGCTTTATCTTCCTCAATTTTTTTGTTTCTCCTCCCTCCCCAGCCCTCTCTTTTTTCAACATCATAAAACTTCTTAGAGCAATTTCTTTTAAACAAGCAGTTGATACTGTTGGTCTTAGAATCATGTCACCATTATTTTCTTTGTTAGGCATAAGTATTTGAATTTGCCTCCTTATGATTGTTTTTGTTGAAGAAAATATTTAGAATAATATTTCTCTTTAGAAAAATTGATATTGCCTGCCAACTTTAAAATAATGTATATGCATACGTACTGTCATGCCTTGCCTTTTAAATCTCCATCAGATTTATTATAAGTTTTGAGGAAGCCTGGGTATTTAATACTCCATCTCCCATTTGTTTGAATCTTTTCAGAATACTAGAGTTAAATTAACTAATTTTTGGTGTGAATTCACATAGATTCTTTTAATTATTTAAAATAAAATTTACATACTTTGAGAAGTACTATAGGTTACAATAGCTTAAAACCTATAATTTGCAAAAACCATGATCAAAGAAAACCTTATTTGACTCCCAAAATATGAAAGATTCATCTGAGGGAGTATATTGTATTATTGAATGGAAGAGTGTTTCTGCATTGTGGTTGAAGAGAACAACTATATTGCATGCCTACCAAGTGTTTTTTGCATTCTGGTTTATATTGCATGTCTACCAAGTGTTAATCATATATATATATGCATACTTAATTTCATGCCTCTTCAAATGCCCATTACCTGCCCTGCGTTAGTTTTGAGGAAGCAACAAAATTAAATGGAGAATAGTTCAATTCGGCTGCAGCCGGATTAATATATATTTGTGGATGCAGAGGAGAAGTTATTGTCCTGTAGCTGGAGGGGAGCCTAAGCCAGCAGATACCTCTATAAAAACCAAGTAACTTAACCAGTTGTTGCAACAAGGAAGTTCCTCTTGTACTCGCAATGGCAAATAAGCTCAGGTAATTATATACTATACTACTACTACTATTTAAATGGTTCTAATTGGTCCCTTTAATTTCTTTTGTCTTCGGTCTCCTGCTCATTTGAATTAGCTAGCTGTCTCAAATCTGTGTCGTTTAATCAAGTTAATAATATCCTCTCACAGTCTCACTATCAGCAAGACGTCTCTAGCCTACATATACATCTACTCCATTTTACTTTAAATTTATACATGCATTTGGAAAAGAAGCAAATTATTTAGCTCGCGACAAATTTTAAGTGTGTGCATGCATCATAAAATTAAAGCTTACTAGTAGTAATATTTGGTTTATTCATTTTATTGCACTAGGTTGGAGGGCAAAGTGGCTGTAATTACGGGTGCAGCAAGTGGTATAGGTGAAGCAACTGCAAGATTGTTTGTGGAACATGGGGCTCTCGTTGTAATTGCCGATATTCAAGACGAACTTGGTCTCCAAGTAGTGGCGTCCATCGGAACAGACAAGGCCAGCTACCGCCACTGCGACGTCACTGACGAGAAACAAGTCGAGGAAACTGTTGCCTACGCTGTTGAAAAATACGGCACTCTCGACATCATGTTTAGCAATGTCGGAACGCTGAACTTCTGCGGAGTTCTCGACATGGATATGACGGCCTTTGACAAAACAATGGCCGTCAACGTGCGAGGATCGGCATTAGCCGTCAAGCATGCAGCTCGAGTCATGGTTGCTAAACAAGTTAAGGGATCCATCATATGCAACGCGAGCATTGAGTCTATTCTTGCTGGGGCAGCCTCGTTGGCCTACGTAGCGTCAAAGCACGCAGTCGTAGGCATTGTGAAAGCGGCGGCGCGCGAGCTAGGACTACACGGTGTCAGGGTGAACGGCGTGTCGCCGTATGGCATTGCGACGCCACTCGTATGCAAAGCCTACGGCTGCGATGCCGCTTCGTTAGAAGTTGGAATATCTGGAAATGCTCACTTGAAAGGTGTAACGTTGAGCACGGAACATATCGCACAAGCAGCACTTTTCTTGGCGTCAGATGAATCCGCTTACATTAGCGGTCATAATTTGGCTGTCGATGGCGGCCTCAGTTCTATGTTGAAGCTGAATTACTAAATCCTCTCATTAGTGTGCAATGTCATCTTATTAATAAAATAACTGCTAGTAACTCGTAGCATAGCAAGTTTGGTTCGTCTATCCCGTCAAATAGGCGTGTTCTTCACGTTCTGATTTGGTTCAGTTCTTATTAAAAGGAAATCAAAACTCTTTCATTTACCTAATAATGTTCTTACATTCACAGATACTTTCACCTTTAACCAATTTTAACAATTCAAAAGAATGAAACAAAACAAATCGTAACTTCTTTTTATGTAGGATGCAAAACTAGTACTCCCTCCGGTCCACAATAAGTGACCAATTTATGTCACGTCCCTAACCTGGGCGGTATTCGGTGCCTGACTACATGTGACCGAGCGAACTAAATGGCTGGCTGAATCAACATGTGATATCATAACATACCAAATGCGGAAGATAAACTAACCCATGCTGATATACTGAAAGTCTGGATGATATAATCAAAGTGCGAAAATACTAATACGATTCTGAAACATATTTGTAGCCAACATAGCTTAATGTAAAAAGCATGTGACTCTGTCTAGTTGTTACTCTAGTCTATGAAGCCTCTAATGAAGTACTGAAAATACTGACTGTCTAAAAATACTGAAGACTGTAAGGTAATGATAATTCCCTGAATGAACTGGGGATCACCAAATAGCTGGTACGAGAATCCTAACGCTCTGAACCGTCAACCTGTAAATCATTACCTGCATCGTGAGATGCAGGCCCCGGGCAAAAGGGACGTCAGTATATTTGAATTTTACTGGTATGTAAAGCAACTGAAAGAAAGAATTATAAATGTTGAAACTGAAACTAAGCTGATAACTGAGAATTAATAATTGATAACTGAAATGATAACTATTGAAACTGAAACTGAATTGATAACTGATAACTGATAACTGAAATGGTAACTAATAATTGAACTGAAAGGAAGGAAGGATATGTATACTCCCTCTTCTGAATGATGAACAACTTGTTTATATGAATAAGCTACGGCCTCGGGCCCAATATATATGTGCACAAGCTACGGCCTCAGGCCCAAATATACGTATACATAACTACGGCCACATGCCCAAAAATGCATAAACTACGGCCTCAAGCCCAAACATGCATAAAGCATAAACTACGGCCTCAGGCCCAAGTATGCATACAGCATTTAAACTACGACCTCAGGCCCAAATACAGGTGTTCAACATTCAGGAACTGAGAATCATATTGAAATACATGATACTGATATACTGAACCATATTGAGTTACAAGATACTTGAATGTTGCATAGAGCTAGACTGAGACATGTATTCAAGAACTGATTATGAAAATCGAAACTTCAACTGTTTATGACATGCTGGGTAATCTAGACTGAGACTCATGGGAATCAACCCAAAGTCTATATTGATTACGCACCGATTTCACAACGTTCAGAATGAAAGTCATGAACGAGTTACGATGCTAGAGAATAGAAGTTCTGCAACTATTCAAGGAACTAGGCTTAACTATATTTCTGAGGCAATTGGTAACGTGGTAAATGAAACATAGTGTAGGGAGAATCATTAACATTCCCAAACATAGAGAGTTAGCCTCACATACCTTAACTTCCTGCCGCCAACCCTTTCAACTTTAATCTATATCAATACAAGTCAAGGGGATTCCAAATTAGCAACAATAGTCATGTTTTGGTCCCTTAGGCATTTTATCAAACACTTGGTGAATATAAAGCTTCATAATCCTTATTAATGGTGTTTCTACACCCAATAACTCATTCTCTTGTTTCTAGATAAATTCTAAAGTCTCAAATGGTTATAATCAACATCATTCTTCATCCCCAATAAGGTAAACAACACCCTTAACAATCAACAACTCAAACCTATAACTGTTCATGCTTTTCTATAAACCCATCAACACATAACTCATGTTAGAATCAATTAGAGGGTGAAGACATTACTTTTTTTAAGTTCAATCTCCTTGGATTCAAGTTCTAGGGTTCCTTCTCTCAACAATGATGTCCCAATCGAATATCTAATGATATGGAGGGTTTACCCATATTAATAAGATGTTGGAAAATTAAAATTAACTTAGAACCACCATTAGAACTTACCTTGGGTGGTGGAGGGACCCTTAAGGAGTTAGATTTTTTAGAGCTTTCCCTTTTAGAGCAAGTTTTTATGTTTTGGGGACGTGGGGGACGAAGTAGGGCTTTAAAAATGACTCTCCAAGTGCGCCCCCGCGCACCTGTAGGCTTGACCGCGCACCTGACCGCGCAAAATGGCAGGAACACTGCCACATGTGCGCGGCCGCGCTCGGGACGCGCATATTGCACATTGTTCTGTAAAGCGCACATAACTTTTTGCGCAGAGATCTGTTTGGGCTCCACAATATATCGTTGGAAAGCTATTTCAAAGGCCTACAACTTTCATGTTTTAGGTTTTTCCAAATACCTTACACGCTTTTCACTAAACCTCCTGCAAGACTAACCTTTTGTAAACTTCGTAAATTTTATCGAATCTTGTATACCTCACTCTTCGTCTTGATTCTAAAATAACTATTTCCACCAATACTCATCCCAATAGAACTTCACATGCCTAAAATGTAACATTACTACTCATTTAACACATCCATACCTAAGCCAAATTTACGGGATGTTAAAATTTACTTTTTTATTTTGGTCCAAAATAGGTGTCCATTTATATAATCAAGAAAAAAATCAAGTTGTTTTTCCAAAATTACCCTTGCGTACGTATCCCTAAAAAGTCTTTTACTCCTCACATTAATTATGCTGCAACATTTAATCAAGGATAGTTTAGTCACGCTAATTATTTTTGTCTAAAATTTTGTATTTCCGTAATGGGTGTGACAGGAGGGAGTAAGGACTATTGGACGATTTGCATAAATAGGGAAAATCTTGCCTCGTTAAGAAAATTGCTAGACTTTTGAAGCACGCTGGCTATTTTAGTGGCTCTAAAAAGATTCATCCAGCATAATTTCTTTCTTGATAACTATTCCACTAGAACCTGCTAGGACCTACTGCATATGGGTAGAACCATTAAGATTTTGAAAATCAACAACCAGACTCAGCGTTCAGTGTCTGAGATTCAAACCACTAAATAACTTCTAAAGTAACAAAGCATACTCAATACTCTTGATAGCTTATGATCAATGTCAATGCTTTCAGAATTGGGTACTCAACGATTAGGGCAAACCATACCAACAATCCCCCAGCTATTATGGAAGACCATGTCTTCATCAAATCAACTGAATTTGCATCCTTTGGATAAAGTCTACAACTATAATCTAGATGGTCTAACTACATCAAGTGCTGATCATCACAAAGAAAAGAACCAATTTCACAAGAAAGGATCAGCTGCATTAACAAGGTAAAAGTTACAATGTAAAGTGGATTTTTAACTTTACACAACATACTTCCTTGCAACAACATATGCCAACTTTCAGAGAAATATCACACTAAGACTGATGATCAGAACATGAATGGAACAACCGAAAAGAAGTCTCCATGAAACGATACAATACAGCTTTGCTGGCTGCATTTCCCCGCTCTAATATTCCTAACATAGGTTAGAATATGACTTAAACCAAGGGGACCTGGTCTACCCTATTACAAGCTTCTTAGTCCATGGATTACCTCCCAAGAGTAGCTAGCTTTGCCACAATTATGCTCATATCTCGACAGCAGATGGAAAATATAGCAAAACCAGCTATTGGTAAACAACGGAAATGGTTCTCCATTTTATAAGAAGTAATCAGGGGTTCGTCGTGTTACATCCGGTTCTCCCCTTCTTGGAGCTGGATCAAACTGCAATGACATGGTTTGTAATTAATTGACCACATTAGACCTTACATTTCACAGTCACATTCAAAAATTGCAGCGAGATATCAGTAGATTTAAGGCTTAATTCTGGGAATATAAGACTCAAAGTTAGATTATAACAAAAGGCATTTCTCAAAGGAGAAAGACGGATAAGCACCTGGATAAACGTGTGCCCTCTGCAGTCGTCAACCTCCAAAATAGAGGCCATGTTTCCACATCGATAACAATAATTTGGTGCACTAAAAATAGTGACAACCTTTTGTGCCTGTGGCAGATGTTACAATCTCAAGGGACTTTCAAAGGAATGGTATCATAAGATGTATAAAAAGGAGGAAGTAATTGAAGTTACATGGCTCCAGTTATATCCCTCCATGACCAGCTGATGAGCTCGAGCTATCAGCTTTAGATTGTTGGTATGGTGAAATTGCTCAGAGATGTCCTGTATTACAGGCAGGTGCAGCATTTATTTGTTTGCGAGATGAAAATCTGAAAAATATCCTCAAGAATAGAGGATGGAAATAAGAGCCCTCAAGTATACAGTAAAAATACCTGCCCAAAAGTATATCCAGCACCGCGGGGTGACATCCCCCAACCACAACGATCATCTGGGTCTGACCACAAAAGATCACACATGGCCCCTTCATGGGGGACTTCTTGGACACGGTCAAAACTTCTTACATTATCAAGGGTTTCAATAGATGGAGATAATCCTCCATGCAAACAAAAAATTTCGGATTCAACCTAGAATTTGACATTGGCAACATGAGTAAACGAAAGTGAATTCTTCCACTTACAAGAGACATTTATCATGGTAAATGTCCAAGTGCAGTCATAAATATATCAAATGGGTCATCAACAGGCAGATGTATCATCCAACCACAGAAGCCAATCTGAAGCAACTGCACTTGCCGGATAGAATGTAGAAATCTTGGTACAGACGATTAATCTACAGCGAAGTATTCAACCTAGCCATGGCTTCTGATATTGGAATGCAGATGTTGAGCAAACAAGAAGAAGGCATTTTTCCAAAATTAATTCTAAGAATGCATGCCCTTAATAAATCCTCTGCTATTCTTTCCAAAAGAAATGAGGAAATTCTAACTTGCATTAAATTCCTATGAAATTAATGTGAACCACAAAGCAGAAGCACCCTGTTGAAGGTTTATTTCCGTCCTGCAATTAGTGGAACCTCTTAAATGCAGACAGTCCCCCTCGTAACAAATGTTTGGATAAACAGTGTCGTAAGAAGAGAAAGAAGGAATGCTAAGAGGAACAAGCTCTTAGTCCATCTTCCAAACAACCCATCTCCAGCTACCCCCCCCAAAAAAAAAACAAATCCCAATTTTCTAGATTGTCTGGCTTGAAAAGTCTAGGTTTTGGGCTGCAACTGCCTAGCAATATCTGATCTAAGTTGGTACAATAATTTTCTATTGCTTGCCAAGAAGCTCCCTGTTTTATTTGTTTGGCCTTTACAAGTTACTGAAGAATGTATGAGTAAGAGGGTGTTTGGATTGGCTTATTTTAAGTGCTTATTGGCTTTTAAGCACTTTTCTAGTTTTTGTGGTGTTTGGCAATGACAAAAAGTGCTTAAAAACACTTACTTTTAGGCATGAAAAGTACAAAAATAAGCCAAAAGTTGGGTATTGCCAACTTATGGCTTTTAGCTTATAAGCTAGTTTTTAAAAGCCAATCCAAACACTCTCTAAGAAAAGTGAAGCAGCTCATTAAGCAGAAGAACATGAAGCAGTGCCTGATAGCTTCCAGAGAAACTAACACTTTACACATTGCTGTTAAGATAAGATGATGTAAAAGACTGTAAAGATTAATCAAGAGTGATGATTGCCTTTCTTTATTTTTGATAAAGTTTCAAGAGTGATGATTAACTAACCAATGCTGTCAAAGGGAAATAATCAAATAGATCAGTAAATGTTTTCCAGACATTAGCATTGCCATACCTGTCAAGAAAACAAAATGCTTTACATATCAGCATCAGATGTATACATGAGGAAGAGAATACACAAATGACCACACCATCAACCAGAGCCACAGAAATCAGCTCTATATCTAAGTATATGCTCTCATATCTGTGTGCACGCAAAATATATGCAGCTAGCTAAAATTAATCAGAATAAATCCTGACAGATAAAGAAGTATTAAACAGGTATAAAGGAGCAAGGACAAAAAAGTCAAACAACACAATCTTTCTCGCCCCCCTCCCCTCAGAAAAGCAATTTTTATAGATCCCCTCCTTATGGGCATTAATTCCATTCCCCACTCCACATCCCCAAATATCATGAAAGGGTAACAATTATAAAAACCTTCCACATATAACTTTAGCACACAAGAATGAACATTTTTTTTTAAAATTCCAAGTTCTTATTACCACTTGTAGATGCAAAAGTTACAGTTTGAAAGGAGGGTATAGCCTGGCCTTCTTATAAAAGCTAAGAATTTGACACAGCAAATTCATAAAAAAAGAATGGACAATTAAATGAACTAGTGAGGATAAACTGGAAGCCACTCCTAACTTTAGGAGCTGTATTTAGCTTGCAGCTTTATCAAATAGGCTTATGAGTACTCAACCAGCATTTGAAAAATATATATATATATAATATTTCTTAATGCATAAAAACTGTTATAAGAGAAAAATCAATGTATGAGACATATTGCAACAGCAAATACCAAACTTGGTATATGGTAAAGAAGCTTTGTTACGAGTTGAACTCTTTTTTTTACTTATTATCTTAAGTAAAAAAAAATGCAGGGTAAGGCTGCGTATGACAGATCCTTGTGGTCCGGCTCTTCCCCGGACCCCGCACATAGCGAGAGCTTAGTGCACCGGGCTGCCCTTTTTTTAAAATTATCTTACATATTACTATTTCAGATTTTGCCGTCCCCTTTTTCCCAGTAGATGCTTTTAGTTTCCAGATTTTTCTCTATACATAGATATCCTGTGCTCAACAAATAAGAGAAGTGTAGAACACCTGACCTTTACATGGTCAGGTGTTCACATGCTTATCTTTGGAATGAAGTCAGCTAAGTTTTACCAAACATTAAGCAACATTAACAGCAAGATAGAATTTACTTGGGACTGGATATAGCACCATAGTCTAAAGAACTCACTTCCGCAAGCATTCATCATAGAACCCATAGACTTGTGTGATCTGCATTAAGGATGTAACATTCAGCAAAAGATTAGCTTAATTTAAAAGAGCAGGAGAGTAAAAAGTTCCTCGTTAAATTTTCACTATATCCTCAGTCAACAGAAAGCTATGACATCTTCCTCCCATCAGTTTGCCAGTGACCAAGTACTCCTTGAAAATGGAGGAAATTGATACCAGAATGTGATCCAATTACAGGTAAACTGGGCCAGAGTTAGCAAACAAAACTTTGAAAATCAAGGTAAATGAAAGCTCAGAAATGCTGGGCTAGGGTTGGAACTCAAGCAATCAATCTACTATGCCTCAATCCCAAATCAAGGTTGGAAGTCAAAGCACCTAGCAGAAATTCTGCCAGAAAATTTTGCTAGAAGATAATCATTGAATACAGATATATGGAGTGTAACAAAGATCTTGTGAGAATAGCTTTAACCAGGTGCTACCCAAAAAAATTAAAAAATCAATTGTCAAAGTCAACGTCCTGTACACGAAAAATGGAATGAATGAGAAGATCTATTATAAAAGATCATGAGGAAACCATCAATGCACCAGTATTAGCTAGAATGGAAGATGAATCATGAACCTATATGTAAGACGGTAAGATAACTAATTCATAAAACTAATTCTAACCAGAAACCTGCTTCAACTCCTGTGAAAAGGATGATTAAACCAGAAAGCAAAATGAAACAATTGGCCCAACCAACAATATTAAACTAAGCAAGAGATCTCGAAAAATAATTTCATTGATACCTGTCGGCTTTCATGATTTCCTCTTAGAATTGTTAATCGCTGAGGATAACGTACTTTCAGAGCTACCAATAGCTGTAAAATCAAGTTTACATGAACTCTTCAGCTACTCAGATTTTAAGCCAAAAGTTATTCAGATAAATGCAGGTCTTGACCTAATAAATCAGACGCTATTTTAGACAATGAAAAGGTGGAAAGCCCTCATATGTTTTAAGAGACAAAATCAAGAAGGCCTATAGGTCACGGGTTCGAGCCATGGAAGTAGCCATTAATGCTTGCATTATGGTAGGTTGTCTACATCACACCCCTTGGGGGCGACCCTTCCTCGGACCCTGCATGAACACGGGATGCCTTGTGCACCGAGATGCCCTTTTAAAATCGAGAAGACATAGAACAATCATATGACATATTCCACATCCAATTTTATTCAGCATCCCTTGACCAGCATTGAGATAATGGAAGCTCGAATAGATGATCACATTGAAGGGAGCTAGGGATAATTTAGTATAGTAGTAATTGAAATGAGTGAAGACAAGATAGTTTGTTTTGAACTTTAACTAAAAGAAGGATAAAAGCATGTGAAGGTATTATTCTGTTTTTGTTTTTTTATTTTAAACTGATTAGTGCTTACTATACCCTACTACATGAGTACTCAACAACTGGTCAAAAACTTATGTAAAGGAAAATCTCAACATTACATGATTCCGGCAGAATCCTTCACTACGACCAATTCAAATGAATAAATACAGTAGTCTCCCCATATATTTATATGGAGAAACTATTACTACATTTGGAATTTCACGTGAAATTATATTTAACAAATGCAACAGATTAAGACATTCTTTATTTACTTACGGTAACAGTTTCGACTGAATAGTATCCACGGTCGACGTAATCACCCATAAACAGATAATTTGTATCCGGACACTGCCAATAAGAAAATTAAACTGAAATAAGAACATGACCAGATACGTAATAAATGCATTAGACATAATAAAGGTATCATGAATTTACATGGATAAAATCCTTCTGTGAGAATGATGACTATGTTCAGAAACTAGTCAATGGAAAGTCACAAGTTTTTATTTTACCTAGTTAGCTTTATATATTCACGGAGAGAGAGAAAAAGATAAAACCTTTCTTTACCTCTTGGGCTCACATTAATTATTTCAACAAAGGTGAAGCTTATCATATATTTGTGTCTACTTATTTCCACTCAACCAAACAAATGAAAGAAAAAAACTTTCCTTCAATCCCCCCCCCCCCTCCCTTTCTTACTTTTTCTTTAATAGCGGTGGTGTTGAGACTAGCTTGTGCCCACCTGTTACCTCGCACCAATAAATCCACCAAGGTTTAGGCAGATGGGAACTCAATTGGGAATCCCCCTCCACTTTGTTTTGCTTTTTCTAACTTCCCTTAGTTTTCAAAGAAAACAAGCCAGATTATGCAACTAAGTGCCTAAAGTTTGACACCGTTCGGATGGGTGATTTTCACATGCACTTACCTTCTTATTTTCCAGAGTTGTGAAAGCGGTAGCGAGAAGCAAAGCGAGGCGACCCACTCACCGCTTCTGCTATCTAAACCGTAGCAGGTATGAAAAAGCGGTCGCTTGCCACTAAAAAGCGAGAAGCGACGATGCGAAGCGAGGTGACTGAAGCGAGCGCTTCTCTGTTTTAAAGGGCTGCCTAATTAAAATAGTTGTTCTTTTATTAAAACATATCGACCAGCACTCCAGTAGCAACAGCAACAGAGAAACAACAAGGCGACTAGGGTCCCAAGTTTTCCACAGTTTTCAATTTCAAGATCATCTCCAGGTATGTGATTTCTTCTTCTTCTTCTTCCTCCTCCTTCTTCTTCTTCTTCTTTTTCTTTCCCAGTTTCAGCGTCCAAATATCAGCGAAATGCTGGCGAATTTTTTTTTCCCTTCAGTTCTTCTTTCTCATTCTTTTCCTCATCTTCTTCATTTTCTTGCACTGTTTTTTCGTTTGAAATGCTGCCCATTTTTTATTGGAATTGTATACTGCCCTTCCTCTTATTTTTATATCCTTTATTCTTAGTCCTTATTGCCCTTCCCTTCAGTATTTATTTTAATATTTTTTTAAATTCCGCTTCACTTCAAAAAAGCGAGCACTTCGCTTCTCGCTTTAAGCGAAAAGGGGGGTGCCGCTTTTCCTTGCTTCACGCTCTTCACAACGCTGTTATTTTCCAATTATTTCTTCAATTAAGAAAAGGAGAGAGAATAAGATTCTCTAAACTCATCCAGAAGGATCTTATAATCTAGTTATCCACGACTATTTCTGTCTCCATAATAAAAGAAAACAAACGACGGTACGTCTCTGTAATTTCCCATGCATAAATGCATTGGCCAGCAAAGTCAAGCCACTAATAAGTACAAATGGGCTTGAAATGAAATTGATGAAGTAATCAAACAGCCCTAGATTCGTACTAGAAAGGTAAACCTATAAATGCCTAATACCCATCACGTTTTATTATCAAATCATAGAAGAAAATCTCATGGTACAAACATAAGAAGACAGCCATTTAACAATGCAAACATAGATGCTGTAATACTTTAAATTAACCACCTGCCACCTCCAATTTAACAGTGTTTGGTAAGAGAGATTTCTATTCTTAAGATAACTAATTGCATCTTGACACTCAAATTAGTTTTTCCATTTCAGTATGCAAGTTGGCCCAGACACCACGGTTATATAAAAAAATTAGACATATAATCTTTTCCTTTTTATTCCTACATTTTTTTCTTATAATGCCTTTATCCACCATCCACAGAAAATTAGTGATAAAGGTGTCTACACCAAGAAGAAAGTAGCAATTACCTGTCCACCAATCCTAAAAAGCTCTGCGAGATCATGGAATTGTCCATGGATATCACCACATATAGTCACAGGGCTTTTTACTGGCTGCAAAACAAAAAATAAGAACAAATCAAAATCAGGCCAAAGAGGGCAACCCGGTGCACTAAGCTCCCGCTATGCGACGGGTCTGGGGAAGGGCCGGACCACAAGGGTCTATCGTAAATAAAAAACAAATCAAATTCAGGCCAAAGAGTAAATACATAATCTCATGAAAACGGAAGACATAAATTTACAGCTAATATAAGTTGATCAGTGCATCATACAGATACACGGTAAGAATACTCTTTGTCACAAGGGGAAGAATAACTAGTCATAACTTCGATCTTGAAATAAAAAAAGGCAAAAAGGAGAAAAGCGAGCACAAACCGTGGGACTTTTTATAACTAGTAAAGACAAAAAAGTGCATCTATTTGTACCGAACTGTAACTGTCATATAACCAAAATAGATATAACTTTTCAATAGCCTACATGTTGGTAGAAATTTTCGAACACACAGTACAAAGCATCAGAAATTTTTGAGCATGTAAAAGTTTATACCTGAACATTACTTTCTTCCATTAGTATCTCTTTGGCCTTCTCGCACAATGCTCTAACCTAAATCAGAGCACACGAGAGATTAGCTGTGAATACCTTTTTCATTCTGCTGGCATACACTAACACCGAATAGAAAATAAAGAAACATGCATGAAACATCATATCCAAAGAGATAATTTGCAATCAATTGAGCTTCATGGTCAGTCTAATATCACGAGCTTATTACAGAAACTCCACACTGGATTAACTGCAAGCTCCCCGAAAGAGAATATTCGAATATAGCAAGCAGAACTCTGGCAACTTGAGAAATCAAACAACACTCACGAGTGGACTAAATCAACAAAAAAATGTTTGAAACTCCTGCCCTTTGTGAAACTTCGGACAACTATTACTCAAATGTATCAAAAATTATTACATTGCCAAAAAAACAGAACATATATATCATTTTTACAGAAAAGAATTTGCTTCCTTTACAAACTCAACACAGAATTTGCCAAAAAGGATGATTTTTTATAAAAAAATATTTAACATTAAATGACTCACAACAAGTTCAGAGTTCAATGAGTATATAAAGAAATCTCAAGAATCCAATCTATATTCTGAAGTATCAGCAAATACGTTATATTAATCCTTTTATAAATAATATTGATCCAAGAAAAGATTTCTTTTCTTAAAACAAACAACAAGAGGATATAAAGAAAATAAATATCATCTCAGATCCAGAAATGAAAAAATGTGTAATTAAAGAAAAGAAAGAAGTAAATACATCAGGCTCAGAGAGAGGCTTGCACTGCATTAGCTGAGAAATCTGCTCATCCAGATTACCCTGTGTGCTCGCTGCTACCAGATCCGAAGAACTCATTTTCTACAACTCAAAATTTCAACTACAAGAATTAAGAACCTTTTTTCAAATATATTTCTTCAATAAATTTTGTGAATATTTTTTCTGCAACCCACAAAAGCCCTTTATTTTTCTTTCTTTCTTTTCCCTGTGGGAAAGAAGAAGAAGAAGAAGAAGAAGAGAAATGAAAGAGAAAGCCCTCGAAATTTGTCGATCTACTCTTTATCGACTTTATGAAAATTTGATTTATTTATTTATTTGAAATTTTCGATCTGCGTCCTAGAGATTATAAAAAAGAAAGAGAAAACAAACAAAATGGAAACAGCGATTTTGAAAAGAAATGAATAATGGAGCAAGGAAAGGAAAAAGAACAGACTATTTGAGGTGGAAAGGAGCTTGAAGAAAAAAGGTTTTATGATTATTCAATTATTTACTATTTATTTCGCTCAATTGTTATTATGTTTGAAAATTAATGAAGTAAATTTCTTTAAGAGTGCATGTGCGGCCTAGTTTCTAAATTTATTTATTATTTTTAAAATGATTATTGTCAAATGAAACTTCAGAAGAAAATATTGTGTTTGATCAAAACATTCGAGAAATACTTTTGTTAATATTGTAGAAATAATTTTCTTTGGCTAATCTTTTTAAAATAAGTGATTTTGAGCGTCAAATAAAAAAGAGTTTAACCAAAGAGCTACTTTAAAATCATTATTACTTAAATATATTTGAAGTATTTATTACGAGAAACTTTAACTAATTTAAATTTTGTTTAATTCAAATGTTAATGTAAAATAATAAAAATAGAGAGATGGAGTATGTTTACGGGACCTTTATCATAAATTTTGTGTTATTGATATTGCATGATATTAGTGTTTGTTCATACTATGGAGATAACTTTGTAAATGCAAATTTTGGCAAGTGTATCTTTGACAATATGAATAAAGATTTAGAACAACTTTTGTTTTTATTTTAAAAAAGTTGTTATGAAATATTAGATTACGGAGTATGTTCATAATTCTTATAATATCTACTGCTCTTCTTCATTATCTTCGTAACTCTCATTACTCCAATACTTATGGAGTCATGGTTGTAACTCTCATACCTCTATAACCTCCTCGTGATCTTCCCCCATAATCTCAAATGTTTAATATCATGTTTATGACATTCTTTTGTATACATTTATGTAATACTATAAATAGAAGATGAAAAGTGATATTGTACACACTTGGAAAACACTCGAAGAAATAAGAATTTCTCATCTCTTTCCCCTCTATATCTCTTGTTTTTTCTTGTTTCATATTGTTACTTTGAGTTTAGTTTCTGAACACGTTATCAGCACGAAGCTCTAACCAAGTGGGAAAATAACTTATTTGACGATGGAATTATAAATGGCCGACAACCTTGAATCAATTTGGTTGAGCGTGTGAAAAGCCGCCCTTCTAGCCTGCACCATCCAGATGATCATCGGCGGATGTGACGAGGCGACATTCAACAACGTGGAATTCACAACCACCCACACGTTGAAGCGGTCAATCACCCATGAACGGTATGACGACCTCGAAGAAATTATCATCTTCGATGAGTCGGATACCCACGGTTTGACTTTTCCTCTCTATGATGCTCTTGTTATTACCTTATGCATTTCGGATACTGATGTAAAATGGATTATGGTAGACAACGTAAACGGCGCATACATTATCCACCCTCGAGTCCTCACACAAATGAGGCTCGACGATAAGATAGTGCCACGCTGCATCACACTAACAAATTTTAACAATGAAGTTGAGAGGACCTCCGGAGAAATCACACTACCCGTTCTAGCCAGTGGTATCACCATGGAAATAATGTTCCACATCATGGACCAAGACACGGCGTACAATGCCATCATAGGACGGCCTTGGATACACGCCATGATGGCCGTCCCTTCCAGCCTATATTAGGTCGTCAAGTTTCCTATCCCATGGGGAGTGTTCAGCATTCGCGACGAGCAACGTACGGACCAAGAATGTTATCACATCGCCCAAGACCGAACGCACACCTAACAGTTGAAAGGCAAAGGCACTGAAGCATAGAAATTAGCGAGGTCGAGGTTAGACGGTGATGAACTGAAAGATGTCATCAAGGATCCTGAAGTCGTGGAAGCCACGGGGATCAATTGTGGAAGACCTCGACCCCGTCCAGCTAGATAAAAGCGACCACAACAAAAAAGCTTATATCGGCCACAAACTTCAAGATCCAGGTAAATTCCATCAATTTTTAACTAACAACGCACACTTGTTTGCCTTCTCCCATGCAGATATGCCAGGCATCCCGAAGGGAATAGCAACACACAACCTGAATGTCGACCCACTCTACCCCCCGACACATCAAGTTAGAAGAAAATTCAATGCCGCAATAAATCATGTCGTCCGCGAAGAGGTGGAAAAATTGATGGCGAGCGGCTCTATCAGGGAGTCAAAGTACCCCCAATGGGTCGCCAACGTGGTCAGGGTGAAAAAGAAAAACGGGAAATGGCGCATGTGCGTAAACTTCACATATCTGAACAAGGCTTGCCCGAAAGATTCATTCCCACTGCCTCAGATTGATCAACTCATCGACGCAACCGCAGGGCACGAGATGTTAAGTTTCTTGGACGCCTACTCGGTTTACAACCAAATCCTCATGGAGGAGGAGGACCAGGAGAAGACTAATTTCATCACCCACCAAGGGACGTACTGCTACAGAGTTATGCCGTTTGGACTGAAAAATGTAGGGGCAACCTATCATAGGCTAGTAACCAAAATGATAAAAGAATAACTTGACAAAACCATGGAAGTATATATAGACGATACGTTGGTCAAGTCGTAACAAAAAAGGAAGATCACATCGACTATTTGAGGGAAGCCTTCGACAGACTTAGGCGGTACGACATGAAGTTGAACCCTGAGAAATGCGCCTTCGGCGTAACCTCAGGAAAATTCCTCGGATTTTTGGTGTCGTAGAGAGGCATCGAGGTTAACCCCGACCAAATCAAGGCTATAGAAGGAATACCAGAAAACCTGACCAGCAAGAATCAGGTGCAGACGCTGACCGACAGTATCGTCGCCCTATTGGAGTTCATCTCACAATCCTCTGATAGATGCCACAAATTCTTTAGCGTACTCAAAAAGGACAACAGACTTCAGTGGAATTTCGAGTGCATCAACGCCTGAGAGACTTAAAGGCGTACTTATCTTCTCCACTATTGCTTGCTAAGGCAGAACCCGGAGAGCTCCTCTTAATCTACCTAGCCGTGTCCGACGTCGCAGTAAGAGCAGTCCTGGTCCGAGAAAATTAAGGTACGCCATCTCCAATCTACTACATTAGTAAAACCTTGGTCGACGCCAAAACGAGGTACCCTCACCTCGAAAATCTAGACTTGGCTCTAGTCGTAGCTTCACGAAAGCTTAGACCTTATTTCCAATGCCACCCCATCTCGGTGGTCACGACTTGTCCCTTGAGGAGCATCCTACACAAACCTAAGTTGTGGGGTAGGTTGGCTAAATGGGACATTGAATTAAGCGAGCATGATATAACCTATCAGTTGCGAACAACGATGAAGTCGCAAGTACTTGACGACTTCATCACCGACTTCATCGCTAAAATAATGCCTGAGGTCGAAAGGGAAGCCGCTAATAACTCCCCCAAGATGCACGACCTATGGATTCTATACACTGATGGCGCATCCAACGTGTCAGGATCTGGACTGGGACTCGTATTCGAAGTCCCGACAAGCGAGATAATTTTTCAGTCCATACGCTATCCTGATATGACTAACAATGAGACCGAGTATGAGTCCATGATTGCAGGATTACAACTGGCCCTCAAATACGGAGCACGATGGGTAGTCCTTCGATGTGACTCACAACTCGTCGTCAATCGAGTCACATGGACTTTCCAAATCAAGGAACAAAGACTACAAAAATATGAGGCCGAAATCTGCAAGCTACTGCACGAGTTCGACGAATGTCAGTTCGACCAGATACCTCGAGCGCAGAACGTCGAGGTAGACGGCCTCGCCAAATTGGCGGCATCTACCAAAACCATAAACGGAAAGAGAATGTGGTCACACTCAACCATCGACCAAATTGAGGTACACACTATTAACCTAACCTGGGACTGGCGCAACCGTATCATCGCCTACCTGCAGGACGACATGCTCCCAAACAAAAAAACAAAAAAAGCCAAAAAGCTTCGAATGCAAGTAGTCACATATAGCATCATCAACAACGACCTATATTAGAGGACGTATGGCGGCCCTCTAGCAAAGTGTCTGGGACCAAACCATACAAGGCACGTCCTAAAAGAATTCCATGAGGGTCATTGCGCGGCTCACACTGGCAATAGAGCCCTAGTCAGATGTCCCATACGAGCAAGCTAATATTGGCCCACAATGAAAAAGGAAGCAACTAACTTTGTGAAAAAAATGTGAACCATGCCAAAAGTACGCCCCCATAATCCACCAAGTAGACGAGCACCTCCACTCAGTCACGTCGCCCTGGCCCTTCATCAAATGAGGAATGGATATCGTTGGCACACTTTCTGCAGGACGAGGTAATGTACGGTTTCTTTTGGTTTTAACTGACTATTTTTCTAAATGGATGGAAGTAGGTGCATTCGAACAAATACGCGAACAAGAAGTAATCGCCTTTATATGGAGGAACATCGTATGCCTCTTCGGCATCCCCAAGGAAATTAGTTGTGACAACGGACCTCAATTCACAGGGAAAAAGATCGCCGAGTTCTTCGAGAAATGGCACATCAAAAGAATACTCTCCACGCCATATCACCCCGCCGACAACGGCTAAGATGAATCCTCCAACAAAACAATATTGAATATCATGAAAAAAAAATTAGAAAACGCCAAAGGACTGTGGCCAGAGGTTCTACCATAAGTGTTGTAGGCATATCACACCACACCAAAGACAAGCGTAAGGGAAACGCCATACTCACTAGTCTATGGGACTGATGCAGGACGGAGAACCAAGTCTAATATATTAAAATGAGAGGGGGCCAAGCAACGATGAAAGCAAAAGGCAAGATCTCGACTAGGCTGAAGAACGAAGAGACATGGCTTACATAAGAATGGTAGCCCAAAAACAACAAGTAGAGCGATACTACAACAAATAAGCCAAAGTCAGGACACTCAAAGTCGGGGACTACGTACTCAAAGCCAAAACACAGGCGAGCAAACACCCACGGGAAGGAAAACTGGGGACCAATTGGGACGGCCCATATAAAATTACGACGGTAGTAAGAAAAGGGTCGTTCCAACTAGAAACAATGGAGGGAAAATTGCTACCAAACAATTGGAACGTCGCTCACCTCATATACTTCAACTTCTAAATATAAGACGTCCTCCAAGTGGTACTCTTTTTCCCTCACCCGAATTTTATCCCAATTGGGTTTTCTCGAAGAGGTTTTTAATGAGGCGATGAAGAGGGAATCTCGAATGTAAGTATCAACTCATCGCCCGACCTCTCAACAATTTCTCCAGGTCGACCAATGAAGGGACTAGATAGACTGGGAATTCTCCAATTTATGTACGAACAGAGCAAAAACATGTAAACTTCTCCAATGAAAATATAAACAAAGCAAAATATGCAAACATATGATGTTCATATGTCTCCACCAAGTTTACACATTACGCCAACCCAAGAGACAACATTCGACCTCGTTCGAATTAATTTATAAGTCAACATTCTACCTCGCTCGAATCGACTCACATTCGACCTCGTTCGAATTAATTTACAAGTCAACATTCGACCTCGCTCAAATTGACTCACATTCAACCTCGCTCGATTAATTTACGAGTCAACATTCGACCTCGCTCGAATTGACTAACATTCGACCTCGTTCGAATTAATTTATAAGTCAACATTCGACCTTGCTCGAATTGACTCACATTCGACCTCGTTTGAATTAATTTATAAGTCAACATTCGACCTTGCTTGAATCGACTCACATTCGACCTAGTTCGAATTAATTTATAAGTCAACATTCGACCTCGCTCGAATCGACGCACATTCGACCTCGTTCAAATTAATTTATAAGTTAACATTCGACCTCGTTCGAATTAATTTATAGTCGACATTCGACCTCGTTAAAACCGACCCCATGTTCGACCCTTCTCAAGTTAATTAAAGCACATGCATACAACTTGGCTCGAATTAATTAAGTAATGATTCAACCTCGCACAAGCTCGACTTGCTGACGGCCTAAGTGAATCACAATCAAGGCAGTCAATTGAGGAAAACATTCAAAGGAAAAATAAAAAGTTCAAGAACATGCAGCAAAAATGTTATTATGATTCCAAAAAGACATCTTACAAGGGACAAACAAGTGCCCGCAAAACAAAAATACAAAAGCAAGTACAACTATTCGGCCGCATCTTCCTGATCGCTCTCGCACTCGCCACTGGAGTATTCGTCATCATACGAAGCACCTGGCTCGAGGCCGTCCAAATCATCTTAAACATCACTCTCCCCAGGCGTATCGGGATCGTAGCCACAAGTGTCTCGAGCTGCACGTGCCTTAACATGAGTATCCTCGAATTTCGCCTCGGAAGCTTTCCCGGCCATCATCAAACCCCTGAATATGTTGAGATGAGCTTCTGCGTGAACCCACTTCTCGTACAAATCCCGTGGAACATCGCGATAAGTAGAAGCATGGGAGGAAGACAGTTGAGCCATTTGCTGCGCCTTCTCGGCCTTAAGAATGGAAACCTGCTCATTCAAATCCGAGACCTCCATCTCTAGGCCGCCAATTCATTCTTCAAGTCTTGCCTCCTTAAGACCAGACATCTCCTCCTCACTTGCCCGCTCAGACCTGAAGACCGGATAGAACCCGATAAGGTTGCGCCTATGCCACAACAGCCGTTCTGGCTTTCTCGATTCTCTCCAACTCCGCAACTTTTGTGGCCAACTCATCTCTTAAGTCGTTGTCCTTAGCTTCACTGTGCCCAAGCTAGGCCTGTAAGGACGCCACCTGATCCTGGAGGTCGACGTACTCGGCCATAACTCCCTTGATCACCTCAAGCTTATCATATGTGGCTCTCAACGTCCCCTCGAGCTCGCTACACCTACCAATGGCTCTCACGAGCTCATCATCTTTCTGCTTCAGCTCATCATCCTTTTATTTTAGCTCGTCCCGGAGAGACTGGAACTGACTGTCCTCACCAATAATACTAATCAACGCACGGTGCTTAGTACGGTACTCCCTATACTTGGACTCCATCCTTTTATAGAGAGCCCCCATGTCCTCCTACCGACGGGCACTCTCGATCTCCAGAATAAGAGTCTGATAAGCAAACAAAAAACGGTCAGCAATGACGAACAACGTAAAGGAAAGGAGAAGACACTAAAACGCTAAGAAAACAACTTACTCGCAGGGACATCCCGAAAATGCCTAATGACAGGTTCCGTCCTTCAGGGTCTGCAAAGTCCTATTCTCGGTGCCCATACAGAGGGGGGACAAAGTTGGGACCACGCGCTCCGAGTTGACCAATATATTATAATCCAAGGGGATATCAATATTTTGGGTAGACCCATCGGTTATCACTTCAACCCGAGTGAACCCCTCCTCGAAGTTCTTCACTTCCTCGGGGTTAATATCAGATCCGGAGCCATCATCGTCCACGACGACCGTCTTCCCTCCCCCCCCCCCCCCGTGCG